>JANAVB010002395.1:8394607-8400160 GCA_029216955.1 Iris pallida | reverse complement strand
ATGACAGGATCCGACATATACTAGTTCGTGAAATATCGTCTCTGGAAATCAAGTAAGACACTACAACTGAATTGGATATAGCAGATATCAAGACAATGAAAACTATCAGTGAGTGTACTCGCCTGTGGTCCTGAGATGATAGGGTGAATAGATGCTCAGATGATCACAGACCTAAAATAAGATACTATGAGTCAAACAGGGCTAAATACTGAGAAATGAATCTAATTCAAGTCATGAATACAAGTCTAAGTCAAAACTTGGTCAATCTAGGTCAAACTGAGTCATACTAGATCATACTGGCTCACACTGGTCATACTAGGTCACTGGGAGTCATTCCAAGTCAAACTAGGTCAATCTGGTTCAAGGGTTGACTTACAGTTGACTTTTGGTCAAAATCAACTCTGATCAACTTTAGTCAATACTGAGTCAACCCTAGGTCAAACTAGTCTAATGTTGACTAACAGTTGATTTTCATCAACTGGTCAACTCTGGTTTGGTTTCGGTCAAATCGGGTCGCTTAAAGGCTCAGTTTGACCCTCGGTTGACTTTTGTTGACTTTGGTCAAAAAGTTCAACCGACGTCAAACTAGTCTGTGAGCACCATATTGATCATTACCAACCAAGGGAATCAGGTTCTAACTCTATCTTAGACTCCTAACACTAATACCCTATTCCTAGGCAAAACTAACATTTACCCTACCAAGGTAAATCCCGATACCTTGCCCAATCCCAAGGAAACCCCGCAAATACCCATGGTACTAGCTTAGACTCCTTAGGGTAGCTAGATATCAACCTATCTAAGGTTTACCTAGCAAGAATTATGGGTATGCTAGGCATCTAGGCTATGTTAGGATACATGGTATTAGTTTACCCTATTACCTATCCTATCTCATGAATTTTCCCTCACAACACTCTCACACTCATCCACACCACTCACTCTCATGATATCCTCATATATATATCACACTCATAGGTTTCTCTATAGGTTTTCTATTGGTTTAGGCATTAGCCAAACTATAGGTTACTTAGCTACACTCATAAGCTTCCAACACACACACACACACAACCTCACAAAACACACACCCACTAGCAAATATATGGACTGAATTGGTAGGGTTGATGGGGCTGTCATGGTGACATGCAAGGACTGAAATATGGAGCACTTGGACTGATTTTGGTGGTGTTTTTAGGGACTGAAAATTACTCAAAAGGGACACACATTGGCTATTCACTTGGACTGATTTGGTGTCATTTGTAGGCTGATTTGGTGGCCAAAAGGACAACCACCATAGGCCAAAACTGGACTGGTTTCCAGGAAAAATGGGACAGCCATTGAGGCTTAGTTTGATGGCTGTTTGACATTGAAGGGGGTGGGGTTTTTGGGGCAATCCTGGACAGCAAACAACAGGGTTTGGGGACAGCACTTTGAGGCTATATTTGAATGAATTAGGACAATCAAATGTGGGAAAAAACTGGACTGGTTTGGGGCTATTGGGCTGTCCTTGGACAGTCCAATAGGTGGACTGTATTGACAGCCATGGCTGCCATCTAATGGGGGTTTGTATGGGCTGAAGAAGGTTTAAGGGACTGAATGGACAACCTACTATGGCTTGAATGGACACCAAGTATAGGACTGTCATTGGAAGATTTCTGGACTGGAAAATGACAGCAAGGGGGGATGTTCTCTGGACTGTTGGGGCTGTTAAGTGACAGCCAAGATTTGGTTTCCTCCTCCCTCCAATAATCCCACACAAACACTACACATCTCTTTCTATATCCCCTCTCATAAACTTCTCTATTTCACACATCTCTCTAACACCCATTTAATCAAACACTCCTCCTACACATCCCTCTATCAACATAAACAACACAAGCACACCATCCTGGCCGAACCTGTGTGCCTCTCCCCCATCCAACACAATGCCACACCATCACATATATACACTTATATATAAGCCATATATATATATATATATATATATATTATATATATATATATCTATATATATATATAATATATATATATATATATACATATATATATATATAGAGAGAGAATGATATATATAACCATATATATATACATATAGGTATTAGGATATGATACATTATGTTACATAGGAGAATACATTCCAAAACATATGTAAAAATCTGGAAAAATATTAGAACACACAAAATAAATGCACAAACAAATTACATGTGTCCAAATAGGGGGTTTTTCCACTAGGACACGACCACACAAATGACACTCCTATGACCTCCAAATGGACACAAATGGAGATACAACTATGGGGGTCATTCCTACGGGTTCAAATAATCCTGTATGCATATTGGGATGGATTAGAGGAGAGATTATACCTTCCGGGAGAGAGTTTCAAGGGAAAAAGTCTTCCGACTCGACACCGACACGTAGAGATTCCAAAAGGACACGAACGAGCTCCGAATCCTCCCAAACTTGAGGAGCTCCTTCCTTGATTGAATGGAGAGGGAAGGAAGATTTGGTGGAGAAATGGAAGGATTTGGTGATGGTTTGATTAGGAAAAGCTCTCTAAAAAATGGGAAAGAACAAGAGAGAGAAATGAAAGGGGAAATAATAAAGTGACTTGTGCCTATCCATGCCAAAAGTGGCCAGCCATAATGGTGGATTTTGCCCTATTAGGAAAGTTCAAAAGCCCCCTACACTAATCTATTAGTTAATACATGGAAGGGCTTCTAAGTCGGGGGTAGTTTAGTCATTCCTAAAACCACTAATCCAAATTAATTCTAACCAAATAATTAGCCTAGTCACTAACTAAAATATCTAACATGTGGACCATGGCTTACTAGTGTGGGCCTGCTAAGGTCAACACTACCCCGGGTCCCCGATACAAGTCGGAATGAGCTGAAATTCGAACCCGGCTCAAATAACCCCAAAATATTACAATAAATAAATAAATAATTCTAAAATAATTCAAAAGTGAAAAATGACAAAAATACCCCTGTTTCTGGAAACTGGAGGTGACGAATCTATCCACCTTAAAAAATTTGTCTTCGAAACTAAAACCAAACAATAGTAAAATCTCAAATCACAAGTCATGATTTAAAATTTAAAATGATTTAAAATCTCAAAATCAAAGAACGAATCAAATGACTAAAATTACAAATTTGAAATTACTCTCAATTAGAAACTCCAAGTCTATCCACCTTAAAAATTCATCCTCAAAAATTTTAAACGAAGCAACACACAAAACAAAAATCATGCAATTTGATAATCGTATGCGTTTGTCCAATCATCATGATACTCAGAATCTTCATCATACCAGAGAGCAAGGCTACGTCCTCAACTACGGTACATACCTCTAGAATCATGGTATTTAAAATTATCGTATTGCTGCTAGCGTGGCAGCGAAAATCTTAAATTCCCACACCCGAGAAATACGTACATAGTCTGACTATATGTCCTCACTTTGCCTGCTAGCATGACCCTAGAGGATTCTAAATCTCATAATCGAGGCGACCTAGCCCATACAACTTATCTCAGAAGGAAATCACATCACAAGAACAATTTTCATCCATCGATCAAGAACATATAGAATCAAAGTTCAAGACAGTTTACGAAGGCAAATGCGGAAAGAAGATTCGAAAGATTGGAACCTGCTATCTTCTGTGCTACTGCCTAAGTGGGCACAACTGCCATGGCGAACGTACGCCCCTGCTGGCCTCCTCTATCCTACCGTACTCTATCCTGGCCTGCCTGTCTGGCTGTACGGGCAGCACAGTCCCTCATCTGGTGATCTGGAGCTCCACAGAACAGACAAACTCCCAGCCTCAATCTACAGACCTCCCCGGTGTGCCCTATCTTCTTGCAGAAGGCACACTGGATGGCCTGCCTCTGGCCCTGTCCCTCGTGCAGCTAGGTACGCGCCGGTGCCTGCTGGAACTGCAACTGAGGCTGCTGCTGCTGAAACTGCCTTTGTTGGAAGTGTGGGCACTTCGCTGGCCCTGTACTCGAACTAGCTCCCAGAATGTCTCTGCACCTCTTCGGCTTGAGGCCGAAGTCCTCCTCTGCAATCTGAGCCTCCATAAGGATCTGCTCGAAGGTCGCGTCTCGTCGCCCAGATGTGCGAGTACGCACTGCATGAATGAGACCCCTCCTGAACTTTCGGGCCTTACATCCCTCATCCTGAACCAAACTGGGTGCAAACCTGCTCAAGCGGAAGAACTCTGCTCCGTACTCGTCCATCGACGAGCTCTCCTGTACCAAACTGGCAAACTGCCCCTCCAAACTGACACGGCTACGTCCGGGTAGAACTTCTCCTTAAAGAGTTTCCTGAAGTCCTCCCAAGACAATCCCCTCACTGATGCACGCGGATCCATGTGGTACCAAGTCAGCGCTATATCGAAGAACTGGCTCGCTGCATACGTCACCTACAGACCTCTCGGGACCTCTGCCAACTCCAGACTCCGCTGGACATCCTCTAGCCAGTCATCCGCGTATGATACCCTCGGTACCCTTGAACTCCTACGGTTCATCTTCCTGAAGTGGAGGTATATACCTGGCCTCCCTTGACCCTACTGCTGTACTGGTGCTCCCTGAACTGTAGTCTGTGCACCTCTCTCCACTGCTGCCATAGCTAGCTGATGCGAGTTCTCCTTGGTCTGTCGCAGCACCTCTGCCTGACGGTGTTGTGCCTCTGCCTGTGCTCTCTGTGTCTGCAGCATCTGCTGCAGAAGGGCCATCATCCCCTGAGTATCTGTCGGTAACTGAGGCGGCGTGGAAGAATGTCAGGGATGAAAATGGACGGTCTCGCTGATGGAGGTGGAAGACCTCCTGGAACCGTCGCTGCTGCTGCTGCTCCCGCCAGAAGGGCAGGGTCTGATGTGGCAGCTCCCTGAACTGCAGCTCCCTCAGCTGGAGGTGGAAGACCTCCGGAACTACCGCTGCTACTCCTGTCTGAAGCACAGGGACTGTGGCTACTGCTCTCTCGACTGCTACTCCCGTAGCCGGAGGTGGAAGACCTCCCGGATCTGACCTCTCTGGAACTGTATTAGGCCCTGCCGCCTGATAATGAGTCACCATCATCCTGAAGATGAATTGAACCCAAGAGATCAATATGGCACATGATAAGATATTATCAAAGGAGGACAATTGAATTCAAATGCAAGAAGAGTTGTCATGGTAATCAAAAGATCAGAGTTTTTCCTAAAATATGATTGAGTAACTCCTACCATACCCTAGATCCTACGTCCTAGTCGCAGACTCGTAATTAGCACTGTAAGTCGAGCACCATTACGAGATCGTACTAATTGCGACACTGACCTGCATGGGCCAACACAAAAATGTGTTACTACCCGCACCCTGAAGAGGGGCACGAGCACGTGGTTACGTCCAGCCTACGCCGCAGTATCGACGGTAGAACGCTGTATATAGGGTCTGTAAATACTACGACTAAAACCAGATAAATGTACCTATAGAGTATATACACTCTGAATGGAGGTGACATAGCAATACAGTCTCAATCACATATATCAAACTAAGGTAGATAGCACAAAAAGGAAAATACGATAGATAAAA
>JANAVB010002395.1:8237107-8389607 GCA_029216955.1 Iris pallida | reverse complement strand
GAACTGGGTCTCGAGGGCTCCCAGCGCTGCGTCTGGAAAGAACTTCTCCTTGAACAGTTTCTTGAATGCTGCCCAAGTCTGTCCTGCTGTACCGACCCTCGGGTCGGTCTGGTACCATGTACGGGCCAGATCCTGCATCATGCTGGCCGCTGCTTCTATTTGGAGCCTCGTCGGGATCTCAGCCAACCTGAAAATCTTCTCCACATGCTCGATCCACTCATCGGCATACAAGATCACCTCTGTCCCTCGGAAGTCTCTCGGGTGCATCTTCTGGAAATCTTGGATGCCCTTCTCCCGTGGCTGGTACGGTTGCGGGGCTGCCGCTAACTGAGCTACGACTCTCTCTACTGCATCATTGCCAGCTCAATGCCTCGTGTGAGCTCTGCTGTGTGCCTCTGCTGTTGGGTATGTGACCCTCCATGTACTGCCGGAAGAAGGCTAACAGCTGAACGGCGTCAACTGTCCCTGCAGGTGGCTGCTGCTGCTGAAGAAGTACATCCGGAATCACCGGACTCGGCTCATGCCTCACAGGTGGAGGGGCTCCTCCGAAAGCTGCCGAAACGCCTACCCCAGCTGGCATGACTGGGGCTGCGGTACCAGGGGCTGACTGCTGAGTATGAGAGGTGGCAGACCTCTCATCGACATTCCCCTGGCCCTGGCGATGCGATCTCGTCTCAACCATCCTGGAGACACAGATCAAGAAACAATTGCTGAGAATGAGTCAAAATATCAAGGAAGGACAGTTATATTCAAGGGAGACAATAAGCAGCAAAATGTAGATATACGGAACCTGAATAAGAGTTTTTCCTATTTATGATTGAGTACCCTCAAAATATCCCAATCCTACTGTAGGCTGCAGTGATACTCTAGTTCGAATACCACTACATAAACTCGACCTGCATGGGCCACCACTAAAAACGTGTCACGACCCGCACCCTCTGTGTGGGTACGAGAACGTAACAACGCCCAGCCTACGTCGCAGTGTCGGCGGTAGAACGCTGTCCTAGGTCAATCATCTAACAATGTAAAGGTACCTGTACAGTATATACACTCCAAATGGAGGTGACATAACAGAACAGTCTCAATCACATCTAAGACAGATACAGAATAGTAAAGGTAGATAGAGAGATCAAAAGCACAATGTAATACAATTAAGATGGAGAAAATCTAAGTGTCTAAGATAACAACTCAAGAACATCCAGCTTAATACAAGTCTCTAATATAACGACATCTCAGAAGAACAACTAAAAAATCAAATAACAAAGCTGAAAGAAAACTAAAGCCTAGCTATCTAGCCTAGACTATGGGAGTAGCAACCTGTACTGCAGCTGGGTCCTCCAGAGGAACCAGGTCGCAGGGTCGTCTAATCCTCTCCGTAATAGTGGTACATAGGGCCTCCTCCTCATCCTCTGTAATATTTTCAACAGGTCCAGTCAGGACAGGAGCGAGTACAGTACATCTCAACAGATCATAGCAGGTTAGAAAATATAATCATGCAATAAAGTAAGATACGTGAACTGAAGAAATAAGTATATAAACTGAGAGAGAACTATAATAGAAATATCTACTATACGTAGAGAACTAATAGTGACTAGTGAGTCAGAGTAAAATATAAACATGTGAATGGCATAGGAGATTCATGACTACAGCTAAGAGAGTGATTCATGACTACAGCTACTTGGTTAATATTCACATGTCTATTTCTACTCCCCCATCCCCAATCAATACACAAAGATCTGTTCAAGTTATGTTAAGATTCATGAAACTTCACATGGCTCATAAAATGAGTGATACGTGAAGGTGATTCATGATAGCTCTGAACATGAGAGTACATGTGTCACAAGCGATTCATGAATCAGAGAAGCATAGAGATACGTGATGATTCGTGAAACGCACAAAACAAGCAGTATCCGATGCTCCCGAGGGGGATAACATCTCATGAAAAGATCCATATAGTACCAATCCGTGTGACCAACGTGACAGTATCAAATAAAGTAATTTAAAGCAGAAAAAATAATTCTAAACAGGATATGAAATGATCAGAGAATGTACTCATGCCCGAATGTTCGAAGAGAATATACTATCCGAGGAGTGGTGTCTATCACCTATAGAATAGTACAAGTCACAACAAGTCTAAAATAAGGAAATAGACTGCTACAATGCATCTTCATGAAGTTTGGGGTCAATCTAGGCTAAAGTCAACCTTTGGTCAACTCTAGTCAACCCTAACAGTCAAACTAGGTCAATTCTAGTCTAATTAAGTCAAACTAGGTCAAACGAGGTTAAACTAGCCATACTAGGTCTAAACAAGTTAATCTAGGCTCAACCAGTCTAAACTAGTCTATCTAGTCCAATCTAGACTCAACCAAGTCTAGCCTTGCAAGCTCTCACATCTCAAGAACAAGTCAAAAACAAGTCTAGTTAGCTAGTGCACAAGGACCATGGGCAATATACCTAGGCCATAGGCCAAATACAATATGTAATTGAAATCTCTATTTCATACTACACTATCATACACATTTCACATATATATATATTTATTACATTACACATAGGTTAGATAATATATTCTATATATATATATATATGTACACACATAGGCATAGAGAGATAGATGTGTGCTCTAGGCAATGTGTGTGACATAGTGTGTGAGTGTAATGTGTCATAGAGAGTGACAATGTCATATAGGGTGTGTGTGTGTTAAATGTGAGGAAAAAACCTGTGTGTGTCAAATTCATATGTGTGTGTGAGTGTATAGGATGTGTGGGCATGTGTGTGTGGACATTTAAGAGTGTGAGTGTGCATAGGCTGAAAACAGTATGTGTGACTGTTCCATATATGTGTGTTTTGTTGTGGACATGAGTGAGTGTGTGACTGAAATACAAAACAGTGAAGTGAGAGAGAGGAGAGTGTGTGCTCAGATTTCTGAGGAAAAACACATCAAAACAGTGTGACAAATTACAAACAGTGGCAGGAAACTAAAGAGGGCATGTGTGTGTGATCCGCTCATGTGTGTGTTGAGACATATAGGTTCAGGTGTGTGAAGGTGACAGTGTTGTGTGAGAGTGGAGAATGTGAGTGCAATACTAGAATTATAATGTGTGTGTCAATTGAGTGTACAGGGAAGTAATAGTGTGTACATCACATAAGGGTGTAATGGCTCTGTCCTCAGGTTTCTGGGGGAAGATTATAACAGTGTGAACATCAAGTCCCTAACCATTCTCAGTTTAAACCAATTTGACACTGAAGGCTATACCTGTGTGTGTGGTGATTTGTGTGTGTGAGTTAATTTGAAATTCAATTATTTCAGGTTTCAGCTTTCCTGAAACCAGTGGCAGGTAACCCCCAACCCCATTGCAAAAACCCATTTCTCGTGTTAATAGCAACCCCATCTCATGAACCCTCCTAACCATAAACTAACACACATGTACATAATTTAATATGGCAATTAAACATTAGCAATAGTTGAAAACATTTATTCAAAACTCAGAATTCATCCAATACAGTTTCAGGATTTGGGAAAAAATGACAGTGTAATCTACAGTCCAACACAAATTTGAAGGCCAATCACTAATTTGAACCCAATTTCTCAATGCAAATCTAACCTAACAGCAGCTAACACATTGCACATAAACCTAACATATAATTGAATCATCTAACTGGTTAAAAGAAAAGGAAATCAATTCAGAAGTTCATCTAGGGACTGGTATTTCCACAGTCCAAACCAATGTTCAAAATCCCCATTCTAAGTGCAAAACCCATATCCAATACGTAAAATCAAACTATTGTAATTTAACACACATGTTCAAGTGATCAACATGAATTTAATCATTAGTTTAAATAGTTAAAGATGGAATCGAACACAGGAAATCAGAACATGCACTATGTATCAGTGAATATCAGAAACAATAGAGAATTCGAATTTTTCGAACTCAAACCACATCAAAATGACAACCAAATGGTTGGTAATTGATGACAAGCATGTGAGGGTGCATGAGAGTGTCCTCGTGTCCAGGAATTGGACACGAATTGTGTCTAGAATGCAATACAAACACAAACCTAACACCGCACAAATAAGCACCGTGCACGCGTGCACGCGTATATAACACACGACACACGACGACACGACACGTGGGTGTGCACCTAGGTTCGCCTAGGTTAGCCCTAGGTCTGTGTCAGCCTGTAACGTGTCCATATGACACACAGACACGACACGAACCCCGTGTCAGAGCGCCTGTGCGTGTGCACAGCCGCCTGCGCACGACAGTACGCGGCCAGTGCGGGGGATTGCGCCACGCACACTCCACGAGGTGCTCCCAAAATTTGGGAGCACGGTGACAGTCGTTTTCCCTAGGCTCACACCAAATTAGGACACGACGTGTCCGATGTCCAAAGAAATGGACCCCGTGATGTAGACACGGCCTACGGGCCCATACTGCGTGTCCACGTGCAAAATCACGACACAGAAGGACACAAAACACTAGGACACCTTCATAAACATTGATACACACATCAAGATCTACAGATTCATGTAATATATTTCAAAAATATGAAAATTTATTCCTATGTGGCATTTCTACAAACACGTAGTATGCCTATCATGATACGTGTCCGATATGGACACAAATGGACACAAATTGTGCCCAAATTTTGGGGATAGCTAGGAAACCCTAAAACCTAACCTTATAAGCAAAGAAATTAGGAAAAACTATGAGTTTAGATGATTTACCTATTGAGTATCAAAACTCAAGAAAAGCTTCAAAGAGGGGATTCCAAATGGCAACTCCAAATCTCCAAATTGCATGCAAACTGAGGTGCTCCTCCAAAATCAGTATATAAACAATTAGATCGTATTACAAAAGACTAGGACTAAAAAGGAGCTAAAATGAATTAATTAGGAATTTCTAAGGTTGGGGACTTACCTCTTTCTAAACTTGAGATCTATTTCCAAGAGAGGCTAAACCTAAATGAAGGAGGCATTAAATAGGGGTGGGAAACCCTAGGTTGGCTGCCATGGGTGGGTTTAATTTGGTTTTGGGCCTATGGCTTAAACACTAGGCTTTAAATTGCTAAGTCATAAGTCATTGACTTAAGTCACTAGTCATGGACTAATTTCACTTAAGTAATCCTTCCTACCTTAAAACTAATTCCTAATGACTAAGAGTAGGTTAACTAGAGTTAGATTAGGGTCACCAACTAGGGTTAGTTCTAGGTTAATCTACAAAGTCTCAACTAGTCAAGACTAACTTAACACATAGTAATATTTTTAATATTAAAATCACACAAATTCCCATAAATCATAATAAATTCAAATAAATCCTAAAATGCCCAAAATACCCTCTAGGCTAAAATGTACTAGTCAAACATCCTGATCATATGGCTAGGCTCTAAGGTTACACTAGTCAAACACCAAAATCATAAGCCATAACTTAAAATAGTTTTAAGTGATTAAAAATCACCAAAAATTATATTATCATTTAAATATCATAATTAAATAAATTAAAATAAAATTTCAAAATTACCCTCATTTTAGAAATTGGGTGTTACATGACACTTGAAACCCTTATAGGAAAGCTTATGATGCATGAGCTAGACCTTAAAGATTTCAAAGAGTCAGCACCAAAAAGAAGGCGATAGCATTCATAGCTAACCACAAGATAGCCTCCAGCGATAAAAGTGAGACAAACTGCTCAGACAACGAACAGATGGCTCTTATGACAAGAAACATCAGAAGATTCCTCAGATATGAGAAGTCGAACAAGAAGAAGAAAGATTCCAAAGATAATAAAGAACCTATCTGCTTCAGCTATAAAAGATAGGTCATATCAAGAAGGACTGTCCTTCATAAGGGAAGTAGGCATGATCAGACAAGCAAGAGAAGGTCTTGGACTAGAAACTATGCCAATACTAGCATTTAGTGTGAAAGCGAAGCTAGTGATTCTGAAGAAGAAGAGAAGCCGCACAACACGACGAACCTATGCTTCATGGCTACTGATGCTAAGGTAATATCAAATCCTCTCTATGAAGAATTTACTTTTGATGAATTTTTTGATGCTTTTACTAATCTATTAGAAGATCAGAGAAAAATAATATATGTACAAAAGTGCTAAGAAAGAGCTAAAATTTGTAAAATATGAGTTTTCAAAGCAATCTAAAATAATAGAAGATATTAGAGATTCTTCTAGTGACACCAATGAGATTACTTCTTTGAAGTTATGCTTACATGAAACTCTTGAAAAGCTTGAGAAAGCAACTCAAGAGAATGTAAAACTTAACGATCTCTATGAACTAGAGAAAAAGAAGTATAACATTGTTACTCATAGAATAGATACACCCACGGCCAAATATAATGAAGCCTGTGATATCTCTAAATTTTGAGTTCAAACTGGCAAACAGGTTATTAAACCTATAGCTTAAGTGAACACGAGTCACAAGGCCAAACACAACACAATACGACCAACACTGCTAGAACTGTCAAAAGCCATACATATTTGTATACCTTTCCACACATTAAGAAAGCACACACATCTTCAAAAACACATACATGATTTGAACCACACCTAGCACTAGCACTTCTGCTACATGTCGCTATTGTGGTATAAAAGAACACGTATCACACCAGTGTAAAATTAGAAAGCTAGTTGATCTTAATATGTATGTATGGGCTCTAAAAACTAATATCAGGACCCTCAAGAAAGTGGTACCAAAGATTATATCTTAAACTTGTGTTGTCAGTGGACCTTCCTCCTCCAACAAGAAGCAAATGGATACTCGATAGTGGTTGCTCCAGGCACATGACAGGTGATAACACATTGTTTGCAACTCTAGCGATGAGGAAAGAAAGCTATGTCTCCTTTGAAACTTAGAGGTCATATCATTGGAATTGGTGACATAGGTACTTCTCCCTCACCTATTATAAAAGATGGATGCTTAGTAACAAAATTAAAACATAACCTACTAAGTATGTAACTCCCCTTCCCAAAAAATTTTGGAAATATTTTTATTATTTATTTGATTTAAATGGTAATTTTTAGATTGTTATAAATAATTATTTAGTTAATTATTATAGATGACCTTAGCCATGGTTAAGATTTGGAGTACAAGATGACCAAGAATCAAGGCAAGGATAGTACAGTTGTGTGCTTTTGCTAGTGTATAAGCCAAGATAGGAAGGGTTGAGCCATGTGTGTGTCCTAACTAGGAAAACCAGATCAAGATGTGACATGACCCCTACAAATGAGTTTATTATTTATTATTAAGTTTATTGAAGACTCGGTTGTACCAAATTGGCTCGGACTTGACCCGAATCCAACCTAAAGCCCAGCTAGTCATGTAATGTGACCAAGACGTCCATGTAGATACATACATTTTACGTGTATTAATTTTGGTATGCCCATATAAGTATTTTTTATATATTAATGACTATTATATATAATGTATACGGTATTGACATTATAGTGATACTTAATTAGAAATATAGGTAAGTGTGAATCTAGGATATAGAAAGGTTGTTATTATGGGTATTGTTGTTTGTTAATTAGAAGCCCACTAATTTTGTAGGATATTATAATTAGTAAATATTTTTAAATACTTTTATTTATTAAATATCCTATTAATTAGTTACATGATTTAATTGGTTAGCGAATCTTATATACAGGTTATTGTCCTACAAATAGATTCATGTTGAATATCTTTGTAATTCATTATTTAGCATATATCTTAAATTATTCTAGAAAGTTGTAGTAAATATAAGTATGTGAATATATAATTACATAAATATATGCATATATAAGTATATAGGGAGAGAGAGAGAGTGTTAAATAGAAATAGAGATAGAAAACAGGAAAAAGAATAGAGAAAGAAATAAAATAGAGGAGCCCAGCCTAGTAGGGAACCCCCAGCCCACGTAGCCGGCCAAAGGAATCCCATGCCCGACCTTCCCTCCCCCCAACTCTATTCATCCAGCGGTATATATATGTATATAATCGGGAGAGAGAGAGAAAAGATCTCTAAAACCCTAAATCCAGCCACCTCCCTCCCGAACCTTGGTCACCCCCAACAACCAGGCGTCGCCGTGCACGTTTGTACAGCACCGACGGCCACCCAGAGCGTCGCCAGGGCCGACCGTGCGCCGACAGTACAGTCGGCGGCAGCATCAGCCACCATCTGTAGGGCTGACTTAGCAGCCGGCTCGCGATCTACTCGCTAAACTTTTTTTCGATCCGATTTCCCAGCTCTCGAAGACAGTTGTGAGAGTTAGACTTTATGGCTTAGCAACTGACTATATTTTATTGGATCTGCGTGCAACCTCCAGGTTTAGTGATTGCATGGAGTTAGCTAGTAGTTCTGGATGGCGGATGTGATGATATGCTTGTGGGATTCAGGTATCGTTATTACGTTTATTATTCGCTCATGTTTTCATACCTTATCATGAGATATCCTGTTTCTTTATTCAGTTTTACACTCTTGTTACTTTCTTTAGAGTCTTATCGGATATTATGCTAGTGGGATGTAGACCACGACCCATAGTGTTCATTCATGCTTTATATCTTATTATGGATTGAGATATAGATTGTATTGCCATGATTTGGCAGTATACCATAGCCTTGATAGCATTTACATATTCGAGATGGGCTAGAGTCCGCTCGATACGTAGCTGGCTCGCTCACGTGCTTGCATCCGAAAAGCGGGTACGGGTTATGACAAGTTTTTTGGTGACCCATGCAGGTCAGAGCATATCATAACGGTTACGTAACTGTACTGATGAGTCTGCATCTAACTAAGCCTTTAGAAATTTCAATCCACTCTGCCTTAGAAATTCTCCAAGAAATTTCTCTACGTTCTTAAAATTTCATATTTGTTCTCGATTATTCTTCCTTGCCTTCCAAACCATTGATTTTCGTCTCCTTCTATTTCGGGGTAACGAACGATCGCGCTGTCTAGAATCTATCAGAAATTCTTAAATTATAGTATAATATTGCTTGACTATTGAATATTTGGTTATTTATAGATATGAGTGATTATAGATGCCATATGCCCTAGATATTTGTTGGAAGGATTGTTAGCAAGTAGTTAGAAGATTATAAGATTTTAGTGACCGTATTTTGAGGAGTAGTATGACCAAAGGTGGGTAGAAGTCCTCAAGTATTCGGAGTTATAAAATGACTAGAGAAGGTCATAAAATATTTTTTGAGAAATTAAATTTGAGGAGATTAAGGTAATAGTAGGCTTTGATTTTTAAGGAATAGTTATGAATTAGAATTTCGAGGACGAAATTATTTTTAAGGTGGGTAGATTTGTAACTCCTCTTCCCAGAAATTTTTGGAAATATTTTTATTATTTATTTGATTTAAATGTTGATTTTTAGATTTTTATAAATAATTATTTAGTTAATTATTACGATAGATGACCATATCCATGGTTAAGATTTGGAGTACAAGATCACCAAGAATTATGGCACAGATAGTACAGTTGTGTGCTTTGGCTACTGTATTAGCCAAGATAGAAAGGGTTGAGCTATGTGTGTGTCCTAACTAGAAAAACCAGATCAAGTTGTGACATGACCCCTACAAATGAGTTTTATTTATTATTAAGTTTATTGATGACCCGGTTGTACCAAATTGTCTCAGACTTGACCCGAATCAAACCCAAAGCCCAGGTAGTCATGTAATATGACCAAGACGTCCATGTAGATACATACATTTTACTTGTATTAATTTTGGAATACCCATATAAGTATTTTTTATATTAATGACTATTATATATTGTATATGGTATTGACATTACAGTGATATTTAATTAGAAATATAGGTATGTGTGAATTTAGGATATAGAAAGTTGTTATTATAGGTATTGTTGTTTGTTAATTAGAAGCCCACTAATTTTGTAGGATATTATAATGTAATATTTTAAAAACTTTTATTTATTAAATAGATTATTAATTAGTTACATGATTTAATTGGTTAGCGAATCTTATATACAGGTTATTGTCCTACAAACAGATTCATGTTGAATATCTTTGTAATTCATTGCTTAGCATATATCTTAAGTTATTCTAGAAAGTTGTAGTATATATAAGTATGTGAATATATAATTGCATAAATATATGCATATATAAGTATATAGGGAGAGAGAGTGTGTTAAATAGAAATGTAAATAGGAATAGGAAAAAGAATAGAGAAAAAATAAAAGTGGAGCCAAGCCTAGTAGGGAACCCCCAGCCTACGCAGCCGGCCAAAGGAAGCCCAGTCCCGACCTCCCCCCCCCCCACCCGACTCTGTTTATCCATCGGTATATATATATATACAGCGCCGGCTGCCGGCCAGTGCGTCGCCAGGGCCGGCCGTGCGCCGACAGTACAGTCGACGGCAGCAACAGCCACCATCTGTGGGGCTGTCTTCGCAGCCGGCTTGCGATCTACTCGCTCAACTTTTTTTCGATCCAATTTTCCAGCTCTCGAAGACAGTTGTGAGATGGACTTTATGGCTTAGCAGTTGACTATATTTTGTTGGATCTGCGTGCAACCACTAGGTTTAGTGATTGCATGGAGTTAGCTAGTAGTTCTGGATGGCGGATGTTATAATACGCTTGCGGAATTCAGGTATCGTTATTACATTTACTATCTGCTCGTGTTTTCATACCTTATCATGAGATATCCTGTTTCTTGATTCAGTTTTAGACTCTTGTTACTTTCTTTAGAGTCTTATCGGATATTATGCTAGTGGGCTACAGACCACGACCCATAGTGTTCATTCATGCTTTATAATCTTATTGTGGATTGAGATATAGATTGCATTTCTATGATTTGGCAATATACATAGCCTTGACAGCGTTTACGTATTCGAGATGGGCTGGAGTTCGCTCGATACGTAGCTGGCTTGCTCACATGCTTGCATCCGAAAAGCGGGTGCGGGTCGTGACAAAGTAATAGTTAACTGACTGATCATGGGTATGGAATTAATTTTGTTAAAAATAAATGTTATGTTTATGATAAATCTTATGGAATAACTTCCTTTGAGGGAATAAGAGAGGAAAATATATGTACTATATTTGTTAGAGGAGACTAACAGTACAGGAAAGTGTTTGTTCACAACTCAAGACGAAAGCTGGGTATGGCATATGCGTCTTGGACATGCGAACATTGACACTATTGCAAGATTGTCCACCAAGAAACTAGTAAGAGGCTTACCTAAAATTACTTTCAAGAAAGAAATAGTATGTGCCGAATGTAAGAATAACAAGGCACCCAGATTATCTTTCAAATTATTAAATACTGTCTTTGGTTGCAGATGCTTCATTTTGAGTACAAAAGACAACTTGGGAAAATTTGACGAAAAAGGTGATGAGGGCATATTTTTGGGATATACTGCAAAAAGGAAGGGCTACAGAGTATTCAACAAGAGGTCGCTTGTTGTTGAAGAGTCAATAAACGTCATATTTGAAGAGCTGAACAGTCAACACAATGACGACAGTGACAATGAAGAAGAGAAAACTCCTACCAACAGAACACCAGAAGATACACCATCCACGTCCTATCTGGAAAGTCTGCCACAATGAATGCAGTTTATGCCAGACCATCCGAAAGAACTAGTAATAGGTGAGTACTCGCTCAAGCACAAGAGATATAGTAGATAATGTTGCATTTATTTCCAAAATAGAACCCAAAAATATTTTTGAAGTTTTTAATGATGAATTTTAGATTTCTGCAATGCAAGAGGATCTAAAACAATTTAAAAGGAATCAAATTTGGGAACATGTTCCTAGACCTATTGATCATCCGATCATTGTACCAAATGGGTGTTCTAAAATAAATTAGATGAGAATGGTTCTGTCACACGCAACAAAGCACGTCTAGTAGCTCGAGGCTATAATCAAGAAGAAGGCATTGACTATGATGAGACATATGCTCCAGTTGCTAGGCTAGAGTCCATTTGAATGCTTTGTTCTTTTACAGGTTTTCATGGTTTCAAACACTTTCAAAAGGATGTCAAAAGTGCTTTTCTAAATGGTCTTTATAAAAGAAGATGTTTTTGTAAAATAACCTTCCGACTTTGAAGATTTTAAAAATCTTGACCACGTATTCAAGCTACATAAGGCTCTCTATGGTCTCAAACAAGCACCTCGTGCATGGTATGAGCGCCTTAGTTCTTTCTTGCTTGAATACGGGTTTTCAAAAGAGAAGGTTGATTCTACTTTTTTTATAAAATCTTTGGATAAGACATTTTAGTAATGCAAATATATGTGGATGATATAATTTTGGATCAACTAATAAGATGCTATGTAACGAGTTTGCTAAATGTATGCAGAGTGAATTCAAAACAAAAATGATGGAAGAACTAATATTCTTCCTTGGGGTACAAATCAAGCAGAGTTCACAAAGGATATTCATCAATCAAGCCAAATATACAAAAGATTTGCTAAAAAAATTGACATGGATAACGTCAAACAAATTGGCACACCTATGGCAACATCTACAAAGCTTGATATGGATGAAAGTGGTACACCAACTGACGTACGTAAGTATAGAGGTATGATTGGTTGTTTACTGTACATAACTGCTAGCCGACCTAACATTATATTCTTTGTATGCTTATGTGCATGACATCAGGCTTGTCCTAAAGAATCACATATGAGCGCCGTTAAACGTATCTTGCGATACATTAAAGGATCTTTTACGACTGGTCTTTGGTATCCCAAAATCGATTCATTTGACCTGATAGGTTACTTGGACGCTAATTTCACTACAAAAAAGTGTCCTTCTGGGAGGCCAAAAATTCATCTTAAAAAGGCCCAAATCAGTCCTAAATCGTAATTTAGGACGAATTTTAGGACGGTATGTAACAGTGCTATTAGGGTGGCGTGGCAAAAAGTTTTAGGACGGAAAATACCGTCCTAATTTGGTTTTAGGGTCGAAAAATCTAACCGTACCAAAAGAGTTTGAATTATTATATGTTTATGACGGTTTACTAAACTGTCTCAAAATAAAAGAGTTTGTGACGAATAACATCCATCCTAGAAAAATTTGCCAGCATCACAAAAGGATGTTGTTTATATCTAGGACAGTTACATAACCGTCCCAAAAGTAATACTTATGAAATTATTGTTTGCATTTTTCAACTATAAAACATACAATTTAAATACACATATAACATAATTCATATGATCATGGCCGTTGTCAAGCTTGTCCTCAGATGTATCTTCATGTGTCGGAGCTCCCATACAAAAAAAAAGCTTAACATCATCAAGCATTCTTTACCATTAAGTTGAAGACAAAAAAATCCATATATAATTATAATGTTCAATTGATAAACAACAAAAAAGCTTAACATTCAGCATCCTTTACCATCATTTCCAAAATAAATCCAAAATACAATACATCACACACCATCAGCTACAAAATCAACCCATTGTCTCCACCATTACATACAAAATTCTAAACCCAAAATATTAAGCACTACACACTGTTTTTGAATCATCTATTAAACATTCAAGTATATCCAACATTAACCCAAAAAATTAACTAATTTTTCCATCACAAGATCATCGCCCATATTTGTATAACACTAGAAAGATTCCAAAATACACACTTAAATAATGAAAACAAGTTGGCCATGGGGAGGGGGAAGAAAAGACACTTAAAATGCATCTTCTGGCGTATCTGCAAAATTGACAACAAGAAAACGAACATCAGTAAAGAAATGTTTGAAAATCCACAATTATATTGAATCGCTAAACAATACACTACAACAAAAATACCTTTTAATGACGCTTGATAAGTGGATTTCATGACGGCTGATAAAGAAGCGTCATCAAAGTTCAGCAAGACTAGATTCTATGACGGTTTACAATAAAAACGTTATTGATAGTCCTCCAGTAATACGAGCGTTATGAAAAAAAGTACGGAAATTTAAGTCGAAACCTCGACTCCCCCGCAATTCTCCCACTTACGAAAAATTCTAAACCCTCATCCTCTCTCTTTCTCCTTCTCCTTCTTCCTCCGCTCCCCAACTCCCCAACTTGCCGCTTCCGCTCTCCTTCTCCCCGCTCCCCACTTAAGAAAAAGCCTAAACCCTGCCTCTCCTTCTCTCTCTATAACCCTAACCCTAATTTTCCCCCTTCTCCAAACTCTAACCCTAAATCCCAGAAAAAAAGTCGAAAAGAAAGAAGATCGGAGAATGGGAAGGAGGCAACGGTCAGAAGGCCAAGATGGCTCGCGAAAGAACCTCGAGAAGCAGAAGGCCGCAGGCAAAGGTCAGTCGGACCCCTTTTCCTTTCCTCTTTCATCGATCCCCCAATTTCTTTCCTTTATTTTAGGTTTCCTGGCAAATAATTGATCGATCGATCAAAATCTTTTTTCCCCTTTTTTTTGCAGGAAGCCAGCTGGAATCAAACAAAAAGCCATGACGATTCAGGTCTCTCTTCCGTACTCCCTTTCTTTCTTTGGATCTGGTGGATCTTGATCCTTTTTGTTAGAATTTAGTAGATTTTTGTTATGGTTCACCTGAAATTTGTACTTAATAGGCAGGAAAATGAGGGGTTTTTTTTACCATGGTTATTGTACTTGATCGTTATTGTCCAATATTTCAAATATTTTGCAACAAAGTAAACAAAAAATGTCAAACAAATCTAAGAATATAGTTTTGATATTATATACATCCTGGACTTCTGCTCTTTAATTCTTACAAGAAACACAAAATATGTGACTGAACTTAATCCTAAATAAGTAAAGCTATTGGACACTCTGACCTTGTTAAAACTAGAACCAATCTTTCACGAATTAGATGAAGTCCAGTTAACTAACTCATGGAATGGAATTACAACCCAATACTGCAAAAAGTTAGTACGGCAGATGCTCAAAGTTGCAGTTGAGTGTTATTTGCATGGTTTAGTACATCGTGACATGAAGCCTGAGATAAAATCTGAATACCTTTAACAACTTTTGCAAAATTGTTCAGAAAATGGAAGTCTAAGTTGTGTTGGTTATGAGCTTATGTAAATGATATAATTAATTTTCTTCTGCAGAACTTTATTTTTAAATCAACTAAATAGGATTCTCCTCTGAAAGCAACATATTTTGGCTTATTAGATTTTATAAAGCCAGGTCTGTCTGATACCTGCACATTGTGTTTTCTTTTATGCATTTACAGAGTATCCTAGAATCTAGATTAAATTTATGAAAGACATTCATTTTATTTTCTCACTTCAAATTATATGAATGTTGTAATATAGGGAGAAAATTTCATGACATTGTGGGCAGTGCCTACTATGTTGCTCCAGAAGTACTAAAGTGTAAGTCTGGGCCTGAATCTGATGTTTGGAGCATAGGTGTGATCACCTATATTTTGCTCGGTGGAAGGCATCCATTTTGGGATAAAACCAAGATGTAATATTCAAGGAGGTAAAATGCAATATAGATTGTAGACTGTTTTAAGATAACTTGTTTGGTGGGAAGATGCATAACAGTTGATCCTGTATCTCTGTTCTTACTTTCTTTTGGTATATCCACACTATGTCCTTACATACGTATATACAATACTTACATATGCATGTGTGCACAGACACAGCCCCATACATATATAGACATGCATACATACTACATACGCGTAAATTCATAATTATATCCCACAATTTTAGGGCTATCTACATGAATCCATTTTTTTCCTGTTCAGCTCCCCAAGGGTCTCCTTTATAACATTAGCAACTATCATCACTTACTATGTACAATTATCCCTCATTGGTGGGGTTGGCTACATAAATCCCTCTACCGGGAGCTCTATTAAGGGTGATCTAATGTCAGCAACTATCACACAGGTACTTCTTAGGACACTTGCAATATGATTCTGTGAACAAGGCCTTGTGACATACTCAGAAGGAAAGATAGTACTAGGGCTCAGACCCCTCCCTGTTAAAATAAAACTAGTTATAGTTATAATCTAATTTTGGTTTGTTTTTGTGTGTAGTTGATACCATAGCTTATGAATCCAAGAGAGGCAAATGCACCTCTTCTTGTTATCATTTTAGTTGACATTTGTCTGTTTTTCTCTGCATGGTTTGTTGTTGGTCGATGGTTAAGTACTAGGAAGAAGACATTTTAAAGGCTGTGTTGGTACATAGTGTTGGGCACGGACATGCAATACGAGTCACACAACATAGACACTCCATAATACACACCAAACAGACTCCATGCAGTATGTGTCTCATGTCCTTATTATGTCATCATATCGTATTTGTGTCATTGCAACCTTAGTAGAAAGGTCGGTCTTCAAGTCTTCAAGAACACGGGCTTATGCTTATATTTAACCATGCAGGCGCTCAAGAACTAGTAAATGTGTATAAAATAGCCTTCATCAGATGCATAGGATAAAAAGCTTTGGGGAATTGATCTTGGAGGTAATCACATAATTTCTATTGTAAGGTTCATTAGTCTTGAATTTCTTCTCATCAATACTGTACAAGTAGGGATTGTCAAAGATTAAAATTTTTGTTAGGAAACTGGTAAGTTTTTTTGTTATCATTTAGTTTTTTTGTTATCGTTTACTTTCAGTACGTAATAGGCAAAGCATGAATGTTTATATATTTAGACGTTTTGGATGGAGTGGAGGTTTGGGTATTTTGTAGGTTTGCCACTCCAATGCCCAATTTTATTCTTCTAGCTTCTTAACAAATATTTTCATATCAGAAAGTTTATAATAATATATAGTTATCTTAGCTTCTTGATTACTTCAATTTACTTAATTATTACTCAGCATCTGGTTATTGATAGGTCGTTGACAATTCTGGCATTGAGCGAGCAGCGAACAGCTTGGTACACAGTAAAAGCAGTAACATCATCATCATAATTAAGAAACTGTTCTCTTAATGTACATCGTTTGGTAATACAATTTTGGATGCTGGAAAAGGATTGGAGATGAAATGTTCTTCATAATTATTCTATTCCCGGACACAGGACCTTTTTATTTATTTGTATACATAAATAGAAATTTATGAATGCTATATCAAGAGCCTGGTATGCTTGAAAATGTTTACATACAATTTTTTTTCTCATTGTAAATTTTATCATGCTTTTGCTCTATATCTGCCAATATCTGACATGGAAACCTTGTGTTCTTCTCATAATATTATCACTACTGGCGTTTGTCAACTTTATTCACAGATGAAATATATGTTTTTTTTCACAGATGAAATACATGTGCACTTAATAAAGTGCTGATATTTATTACGCTCTTTAGCATTTAATATTGTACATTATTTTATGTTACTGCACAGAGAATCGGACTTTGCTTACGGCAATAAAATCATTTTGTCTATTACTTATTTTTAGATAATGCAATCATACACTTAAATTTACAAGAAAAAAAAAGATAAATGTTTATAGAATATGCAAGACTAATAAAACGTCGTAGCTATTGTCAATCTGAGGGATAGCTTATTAATAAAGGTTACTTGTCTCAATCGTTTACTATTGAGAAACAGAAGGTAGCAGAGAAAGAAGCAGAGACCCAGAAGAAGATAGCATTGTCAGAAGCAGAGAAGAATTCGCAGGTGAGCAGGATTCTCATGGAACAGAAGCTGATGGAAAAGGACAGCGCCAAGAGGCAGGAGCATATTGAGAATGAAATGTACTTGGCAAGAGAGAAGAGCCAGGCAGATGCTAGCTATTACAGATAGAACACTCGCCCTTATTTATTGAGTTAAAAAAGATGCTCAGTAATGTTTCTCTTTACAAATTCCATCATCTATTCATATTTTAGGGTGCTGAAGGAAGCCGAAGCTAATAGACTGAAGCTCACACCTGAATTCCTCGAGCTGAAATTCATTGAAAGCATTGCAATTAATTCAAAGATTTTTTTTGGGGACGAGGTAATCAGTTTTGTTCTAATTACATAGCTTATGATTCCTCCTGTGTCTAGATAATAAAAACCAAGACTGGGTTGAAAACTTTATGTAGGTTCCAAACATGATACTTGACCAGAGACTTCTTGGTAATTTCCTCCAAGGTGCTGCCAGGAGAGATCAACAACTGGATATATAGATACAGGCTTTTCTGAGTTATCTTTCTAAGATTTCAAAGGACATATTTGAAAGATCTGAACTCTCACCAAAACCGAGTCTAGCGATCAGGTTTAGTGATAGGTAATTTAAAATTGATATCAGATATGGCCCTTGACAGCGCTGAGTGGAAAAAAAGTTGATTCAAATAGCTGACCCAAAATTTTTGGGATAGACTTTCTAGTTGTCGTCCTATAATTGTGGTTTAGTTTCTAAAGATTTTTTGCTAGTCGTTATATTTGTAAAAATAACCTGATCCTGTGAACCTAGGTCTCAGGACTTGGGAAACATGTATCAGTGTGATCCAACTTGATTGAATCTAAGATGCATATAGCACAGTCTTAACTTGTTTGCTGAACTCAGTTAGAACCTGAGATTACATGTATTGGTGTTGGGTCTTTTTTAAAATCTGAGATTGCATATATAAATTCACTTTATTGAGGGATTTCATATGCAACATTGATACAAGTGATGAGCCTGAGGATTTTATATGCAATTTGGTTCAGGTAAGCATGAGATTTCATATGCAATATTTAATGAATTGATGAATCTGAGACTTATATGCACTGTCTTGATAATTTGATAACCTGGGAATTCAGAACAGACTTAGAAACTAAATCCCTATTAACCTGGGTATTGTAATCCAGCATACTGAACTTAGCTAATTTGAGATCATGTCATGAGTTACAGAGGGTCTTAGGGACTAATTTCCAGTAGACAGTTCAGATGTTGGTTTTACCAGCCCTTGAAAGAGGGGGGGGGAATGAGTCCCCTGCTGCTGCTAATGTAGCCTACTGCCACTTGTCCTACCTGCAGACAATAGCCTCAGGCCTTAGCCAACATATGTTGAATTATGATCTTAATGTGTGTTTTTAATCAGGACTTATACATCATTCAAGATCCTATAGTTACATATATATACATCATTATATCACATTTATTAAACCTTGTTTTATCTTTTGCAGGGTACATGCATGTGCTATGGACACAGGTATTCATGTGACTAAGTTGTATGTTATGTTGTGGGATATGTGGATAGTTTTGATGTAAAGTGTACTAGCTATATTGGATACTGATCTATATATTTTTGTAAAGATGTATATATATATGACCTGAGAAATGTATGGCCTGAGAAATGTAGAATGACAGCTAAAGTGTACTCTATTTTGAGACAATGGAATGTACCCTATTTTGAGACAATGAAATGGAGATTAATGTTACATTTTGTTTTGTTGTGAATATGGTTCAAATTAAGTGGTTTTCGAATTGAATTGAGCAGTGTTTGGAATGTTATACATGCAGTATAGAGCGTTATAAATGTTATACAAATGACCAATCATAACGGTTTCAAAATGTCCTGACTTCCAACCATATCAAATATTCATAACGGTTTTACATAACTATCCATAACGCTTTGAAAATAAAATGTAGCAGAAATTCATTCTATTAATGACGTTTTTGGACGATTTATCTATAACGCTTTGAAAAACATTTATAACACCCGATTTCATAACGCTTGGAGTAAGAAAAAAAAGCGTCATGGTTAGCTATTAATGACGGTTTTTAGCCGTCATTAAAGGGTATTTTTGTTGTAGTGATATTTACGCCGTCGGTAGCCTCTGAATCTCCAGCAATAGGAATGTATGCATCATAGTACATCCTATGCACATCTGGCAACTGAGAAGCCTCACTTTGTTCAAAACTGCTTGTATGTTCCCTATGAAGAACCCAAAGCTGATATGAAGGATCAAAACCAATTCGGACCAAGTGATCATATACTACTTAATTTTTTGTGACTTTTTGACTTTACATTCTTTACAAGGACATACGATCCTATCAGGATTCCTAGCATAGTTCTTAGCATTTGTTATAAATCTCTTCGCTCCTTCTAGGTACTCATCTCTAGTCCTACAAATAGAAAAGGAAACTATGATTTATGTAATTATTCATATATTTGATAGCTTAAAGTAAAAAAAATATCAAAACAAATTCAAAGGACCTCGGATAATTAATCCAGGTTATATCCGTCCTTAACAACCAAATTTGGGACTCCGTTCACTGCTCGCCAACATCTACAATCCCAAACCAAAATAGCCTATCATGGACACCAAATTAAATTTGCTATATATAAGCGACAAATGCATGCAATTAAAATTATAAAAATACTATGTACGACCAATCTACAGCAAGTCAACTTGTCCTAGAACTGGGATATGTTGACAGAATGTTGTTGTCATGGGAGAGGTGGGGAATGAGTCCATTTCTTCATGTAAGTGTGCTGCTGAATTGGAAATTATCTAGAAGTAAAGTAACTCTAGTGAGCCAACTTCCAAAACCAGAAGTTGGGAATCAATCAGGGCCATCACACATTTTACAGAATGGACCACTCTTTGTATACTCAAGTGCTAAAATGAATAAACATAGGGAACAATATATATAACCTGATACTTTGTTAATAGAACATTTACCTACAAGATATTACCAAGTTACAACAAAATAAATGTAACTGGCATCATTTCCCTGTGTAAACAATACATGGAACTCACAAGGATCACCATATGAGTTCCATGTACTAAACTGGTGCAAATGGCTATTGATGATGCTTTACTTTATCATGAATGCTTAACTTTTCAAGTTTACTGTTACCCAACAGTACTGTCTCTCACGAGAGGGCCAGCACCCCAACAATCAATGACATCTCATCTTTTTCCCCTTCTTTCACGGTACACTACACGTAATGTAGGGTTACATAACATTATCACATGTCATCTCTATGCTCATTGCATAAAATCAGTAAAGTAGGCAGGGATATGTTGATAACTACTATGGTGCATGGATACTGATACACCACGATAAGAAAGGTACAGACGACACGGACACAATGCCTATGTGTATTTGGACTGTCCAGAATGCGTCAGATATGTACGTGTCAGACACAACATTAGCTCGGGTTTTGTATACTCTTATGTGTTCATCTCATATATTTTCGACTCTACATTACTGTCAATTCCAAAAGAGAGAAACTTGCCAGAAAATCGAAGCTACAACTCCTTTTTATCCGAACAAAAAAAGTTCTTTCTAAAAACATCTTCTGCGTTGAAGTATATCTGTCTACTCTACTGCACCATAAGGTGCCTTGCACTGCAGTTTACCTACAGTTGCTAAACCCAAACCACAAGCGGCCATGGTAGGAGAACTTTAGCATAGTCACAATTAAGATCCAAATGCCATGATATCAAAACTACGGTTGCAATTAATTAATAACTTTCCTTGTAGGAGAACTTTAGCATATTGTTGATATTAAGAACTGCAAACAACAAGAGAGCAATCATAATACATTGATGATATTAAAAACTTATATTAATAGAAATGAATTGATAGTTTATCCCAGAAATATATTTTAAAATATACTTCAAGTGATAAAAATCAATATGGCATGTTCTAATACTGTAGGATGCACTAGTGCTTGAGGGATATATGAGTTATCAATGCAAAATGTGGGTCATATCATGTCGAAAATGTATTGGACACAACCCGGTCAATCCAAAATATGTTATAACTAAACAAAGTAACTTATAAAACAAAACATAAAGAAAAACATAAGAAAATCACATAATGCAATGAAAAACACAATTGAACATAAAATTATCTTAACAATCACCATTTAAAATATCATCAGTGCTTCGAAAAATAAATTGCACAGAGAAGAGGTTAGGAAAGAAAATGAAGGCAACTAAATTAAAAGTGTATGGACAAAATATGAAACAACATAGTACATTTTAGAAAATAATTTTTTTGGAGTGTCCATGTCAGTATAATCTCACCTGTAGCATGTCCCTGAGATCCAAGATTCCTGGTGTATAACCTGTTGCAATACACAAAAACACAAGGTGAATATTCAATTCCAAAAAAAAAAAAAAAAACAAATTTTGTTTTGAAAATTTTTTGCAGTAGTGTAAATTTTAGAAAGAAACTAATTTAGAACTAAAACACTTGAACATGTAAGTGTTCATGGAGGATTCGGAGAAAATTGAACCTAAAGAAAACTATTGGAAAATGTTGTCAATATTAACAAAGAGAAGCCCTAGATGTTGATTTCTTCCTCAAAACCATATTTAAGAAAGAAAAAAAACTAGATAATGATTTATCTTTTCTGAAGTTTACCGAATCCCCAACTATTAAACCTAGAAAATAAATCAAGAAAGAGAAACTCAGAAAATTGGAAGGGAGAGAACGTCCTTTGCCGCCCCTCCGAGAAAAAAAGGATTAATCCCGAATTCTTACCTTTGCCGCCCCTCCGAGAGAAGTTCCCCTTTACCGGCCCCTCCGAGAGATCGTCCGATTTAGAGAGGGAGAGCAGAAAAGAGAAAAGAAAATAAGAGAATGAGAGAGAGAGAAAATGGGATAATTGGAAACCCTTAACATCTTTTATGTGCTCTCACTGCCAAAAACTTTCATGGGAGGGAAACTTTTTGGCCCCAAAATTTTCGTGGACTACAGCTCTCACCGCCAAAATTTTTGCTGTGTAACTCTCGATGTTGTAGCAAAAAAATTTTGAGAAAAAAAATCGTGTGAAATTTCATTCTGAGACAACACTTTTTAAGTATTGTATATTATATATGATATTATTACACTTATAAAGTGTTGTATATAGTACGTAACATTCTACGACATTTGTAAGTTGACTTAAAAGTGTTGTTAAAGTTATGTTTATGACACTTTTAAATAGGTGTCGTAGATTATAATAAATACTCAATTACAACGATATTTTTTAGTCGAGTGTCATCATTATAAAAAATTAATGACACTTATTTAGAAAGTGTCGTAAAGAAAGTGTCGTTATAACACTATTTTGTTGTAGTGTCTAGTCAATGTCATGCCACCCCCGTTCAATTAGTAGCTTGGGACAATGTCGCATCGCGAAATAGTGTTCTACCTCTTGTCCTTGTTTGGTTGTAGGGATCGTCCACTGTTTCGATGATGAGATATTGAACCTTGTTACGATTGGGACTATTTTACTTTACTTGTGAATTATGATATATTATATATATTCAGTTACGTGGCATGTTCTTTCTGTATCTTGTTACGTCCCTCTGAGGACCTGGTGATCTCTCCAGGTGTGTGCTTTTGTGACTTCTCGCAGGTGTTCTAGCCAAGGCCATGATCTACTTTTCTTCGATGATGATTACACTTGGATCGTCTTCGCATTGCTCGAAAAAAATTTATTATCATGTATTTTTCTCTTTTTCGTTGGTAGTAGATTTGTCTCCGCCCAACAATTTGTAAATGATAATTCATGAGTTTATTATAAAGTCTTTAATATTTATTTGTGGATGAGATTAGTATCGTAGTTTACTATATTTTACAGCTTATGTATACATACGATGGTCCATATAGTGGAGCATACATGGTATGTATGCAGCTGGCATGTCGACGTACTTAGTCCTAAGTATTTTGGGACTGTGACGTTACATATTTTTGTGGTGGCCCATGCAGGTCAAATTTATCACTTCGGTTACGTTACTGTACCAATGTGAGCATGCATATAGGATTAGAGTCTAGGATCTCATCCACACACTTGACTTCCTTCCTTTGTTTCATATTGGAACTCTCGTTCGACCACTTGATTTATATCATGCTTGATTCCTTCTACCAAAATTTTTATTCTTCCTTATTGCGTGATAGATATTAATGAGATGATCCATTGTCCTATCATACTGCTAGTTTAACTCTTGTAAGTTGGGTAGATGTCTCACGACCTAACACTTCTTGACTCTATTAAGGTAGTATAATGGAATGTCACTAATAGGATTGTTTAGAGGACGTAACCTATTTGGTCAAACTAAAGACTTAGACAAGAAGACACTAGGATGACTAGAGTCACGCTCCGATTCCGTCGAATCGATAGTCGTCCCCCGTACATGATGTCGTGCGAACCTAATTTGCGATCGCACAAGGCATAATCATAAGGTAATACGAAACACG
This sequence comes from Iris pallida, assembly GCA_029216955.1. Classification (NCBI taxonomy): domain Eukaryota; kingdom Viridiplantae; phylum Streptophyta; class Magnoliopsida; order Asparagales; family Iridaceae; genus Iris; species Iris pallida. The sequence goes on along the minus strand of JANAVB010002395.1, from coordinate 8,365,574 downwards.
AGATTTTAGAGAGCAAGCAGAAAAATTGAATCACACATTAAGTAAAGAGAACTTTGATCTTTATTGATAATGAACATCATTTACATACTCCAGTATAGGGCTCATACCGTTCATGCTACAACATGACTCAATTATAAAAGAGTGCCGATGAGATAGCCGTTCCATACATTGCACACATCCCTCAATATACAACAGAGTATTCCAGTGACCTGGAATGGAGGGACGTTGAGCCATCTTTTTTGTACAGTCGAGAGCCTTCAAAAGTGGAGTTGCGGGGGCAAGTCTTCGACACGCGGCCGAAGCTTTAAAAATCATGAACGTCGTCGAGCTAGTTGGCACATCCTTCCTGATTTGCCGGACCTGCAAAGAGCGAGGATCAGTACGATCACATGTACTGACAAATGGCTAATTAAAATTCAAGCTCTGCATTTGGTTCAAGCAGTTTTATATACATATTAGCAAGCTATTTCTGTGATCTTTCTAACCATCCTGATCGATTTACATGTTAACATGTTTTGAGACAAGCATGTAAAATTGTATACATTAAGCAACTATCATATTCATTTCGTGTCATGTGCATTAGTTAAGCAGTAAAAGGGTGTGAAGGTCACTGGCAATGTCAAGCCATTACAAACTATAGCTGGGTTAGACGACGACCCTTTCGCGGTGGGCAGTGAGCTATGTGCGAAAGTTTTCGAATAACCCACGCCCTTGTAAGGCTGGCACTTTCTATACTCGTTCCTCCCGGGCCAAATCAGTCCCTGTGTCTAGGCAACCATTCAAGAAAACTATACCTTGTCGACAAGTTGTCTAATGACCATATTGTAGAGCCTTAAAAAATACTATATCTTTTCTAGAACCTTATCATTTCTCTTTTAGTTGCAAAAACTTTGCCTTTCTTTTGAACTTAGTCGATTTATTCACTTAGCCATATCGTTGCGATAAACGTTAATCGATTCATTCATTGTTTGCATATGCTAAGTGGAATTGCATAAGAAGCATGTTTTCTATTTTCAATATCGGTAGTTTGACAGCAAGTGTTTTATGAAGAATCGTGCCATAATTTCTTTGATTCTACACTATGATGGCAACCATTTCATTTAACTTCATATTGATTTTGAAATATAGAGACGAGACGAAGGAGGTCAGCCACTCGCCTTAGACATGCTTCAGGCGAGGGGCTGGTTGGCTGCATTAACGTTGCCTATGCGATCATGTGCAATCGCATGAGCAACTGATTAGAATACTGTGTAATTTAAGGAATTTGATATGAATGCGAAGCTTGAAAATGCAAGTCATGAAAATCCATCGAAGACATTCACAAAAAATGCATTCACGAAAACAAAAGCCAAAGACAAATCAAGTGCGACATAAAAACCAGAGCAACGGGAGGTCTCTCCCGACTCAGCCGCAGAGCCAATCCTTGAGACGCAACCTGCTGAATATGGAACTTGGTTCAGAAGAAGCCATTCCATAACGTGGAATGGATCTTAATTCAACTATTTTCGTTCAATTGATTCGGTCGATTCCGACCTATCGGTCCCGACCAAATCGATAGTGACAATATTCCTTTCTCGTGCACCCCGTGGACGAAAACGGGGCACGATGTAGGGTTGAGACACTACAACAGGTAGGCCCAAACTTCAGATAAGACATAGGATTACGGAACTTAAATTATCCATATTTCTTTCAATCATTTTATCCTTGTACATATATTGAGACTAGCTTGACTCATGACGCTATTACAACATAGTTTTACGAGCTTGCTTTCTTTATTAAGCTTGATCAAGGACAATATTTTATTGGAGGCCTCCACTAACATATTGTCTAATCAGAACCTGTGCGCGATGGTCTGATCAACCTAAGTGCATTGATTTCTTTTTTTTAATCTACGTGTATTGAGATATACTTGTCCTCTAGGATCTCATCCATGACTGCCTTGCCAATTCACTTTTGAATTATCCAGTCGTCTTTGAACCACGTGTTCGTATTCAAACACACCTTCTTCAAACTCTTTATCATTTTTTTCCTTCACTCATGTTAGAAAGTCAAAACACTCTCTACTTGATAGATAGACACGAAGTATTCTCCTAGTTGTATATACACGAGTATAGCTAACCATTGATCAAGTTATATGACTATATTTTCATCTTGACTTACTCGACCTTTCCTCAAATCTAGATCTATCGTGACCTTCTAATCATTTGAAATTGGAAATGATTAGAATCGCTTCCTTAACCGTACCATAAACTAGAAGACTACCTTCTCTCTAGAAAACCATATCCCTAACTTATTTTACTTGATCTATTAGATTCCTTAATTATCTTTATTTCGTGCTCTAGCTTGATCCTTTTATTTTTGTGCGTTAATTAGAGCCCCATGAACTTCCACTTTCTATTTTAGATCTTTTTGTATTCCCTACCGTGATATTGATATTCGGAGCATGATACCAGATGTTACCTCCCGACAAATTTCACATAAGACGAGCCCACCTTCATGTAGACATATCATGTCCCACTAAAACACGTTCCTTTGTGCTCTATTTTTATGATACGACTTTCAGTCCAAGGAGGCTAAACTATAACCATTACCATGATACCGAAGTACCTTCCTACTACCGATAATGACTCAACCCCGACTCAAATCTTTCGACCCTATATATGATTCTGATGTACTTAATTCCTTAAATGCTTAACTTTTTATTTTATCTTGATTGCTTAACCCTTTCCATTTATTTTTGTGCCTTATCTTGATCTACTTAGACCTATAACATTTTTCCCTTTTCGCGTGATCAATAGCAACCCTTATGTATTACCCTAACCATCCCACGACCATTGAATTATAACCGAATTTCTCACCCAATTGTATTGCTTCCCTCTTTGAGGATTTCTATTTCGACTCATCCGTGATTCATGCAAGCCGTATTTTCTATATGATTCCCTTGTGCAAGTATAGAAATTTGATCATGACATCCTTCAACTTTACATGGCAAAAAAAGGGGGGGGGGGGGTTGTTACAATAATAAAAACATGGTATTGAATATCGAGGTTATACCATTTTCGAAGATGGAAATTTTATTGTCTTGAGGGTTAAATTTCTATGAAGAATGCGAAGATAATATGAGTTGATTTCCCCTCCATAAATTAAAAAATTATTCTTGGATTTCGATTGCAAGGAGATTTATGGATTGCAAGAAGATTTAAGAAAGATGTATTTTAGTTGAGAGAAAAATTTATATAGAGAGAGGTGTTGGAAGAAGAATTTGAAGCCATACCTGAGCAAGTTGATCGACAGTGGTGTGGGATGTGGAAAGTTGGAAGGTGGCAGTGGAGTGGTGCCAAATGTTACTAGCCGTCTCTATAATGTCCCGCTCCGTACGGTGCATTATACTGAGTCGTTGACTCGAAGAGTCGCATTGACCCAAGGAAATGTATCGATGCAAAGCGATACGAGAGTTGCCTTGTCCCGAAGAATGCATCGAGTGAATCGATGCGAAGCACCGCGTTGCCTCGAAGGATGAGTGCGTTGAATCGGCTCGAAGATTCTAAGAAATTGAATCGACCAAGGCGCAAGTCCGAATCGATGCAAGTATTGATTTTAGTTGGTTTCGTGTGTAGGTTATACTTTGACGAGAAAATATTAGAGGTCGATCTTTTGCAATATTTAGTAAGGGGTCCGCGAAATTAAATCGTCGCCTTGCGATGGGCTAATACTTGGGCATGCTAAGGCGAATTGGGCGTATAACTCAACGAAGCACGAAGTGCTCGAATGGCTAAGTCAGGAGAGTGGCTGTGTAATAAAGTTAGGAAATCGAGCCGCATCGGCTCGGCGAAACGACGAAGGCGTATCGACTCAAGGTGGGAGGATTGACTTCTTTTTACTCCTTCATTCGATAAGTCAAATATATCATTGTATGCTAAAAGTTAACCTATCGACGCCACGGACGTGGTACGATCGGAGATAAATCATAGTGTGAGTCGAACACTAAGTTAGAACAATTGAAATAAAACGTGCATCAATATGCACGAGTCGCTATGGGACATTGGATATCGTTAAGGCGAGCGCCTCGGTGCGCAAGCCGCAAGAACATGGGATAACTGTAATCGGCAAGTGCCTTAGTGCACGAACAATACCGTGCCTTTGCGGCACAAGTTAGACGACTAGAACATTGGAAGACAATAGGCGAGCGTCCTAGCGCGCAAACCCCGAACATTGAATGCTAAGTTATAGAACAGGGAAATACGGTCAAAACGTGCCTACGTGCATGGGATAATAAAAGATGGCTTCGTTGCGAGAGAATACAGTTGTGGCATGAATGTGGCGGAACTGTCGGATATAACATGGTGCCTCGAAAGGTGTTCGAGACCTTTGGGTCATTCGGTTGACGAGCATTGAGTTGAGACACGGTGTCATTGAATCATTGAAACGAAGTATGAAACGTGAGAACATAGAAAGTTAACGAAAGAAATACGAGATAATAAAGTCTGAGTCTTGGACTCAAGGCTATGCTTGGTTGTTTGAATGATAGTGCGTTGCATGGTCGAATGGAATGGACTTGAGATAATTGCGATGATATCTTCCGTGCACGGAACGTTCCTTCCGAACGGGCGCACCAGGGCACCGGGACCGTTCGGCCTAGGAGGGATGATAATCTTTGATAGGCGCACATTTGCGAAGTCCGATTAGCACTCGGTCGTAAATGGGAGAAGCCGCAAATGATGGTAGGCACGCGGTAAGTTTCGGTTGTTGGGATAGCAACCCAACCCGTGAAACGTCGGGCTACCCAATTCGATTTCGAGAGAGAAAAGAAGGAGAGAAAAGAAAGTAAGAAAAGATAAAAGAGAAACTCCTTTAGTCCATTCCGGCGCGGATACGCCCACGACCTTCATATAGTTAAGGAACGATGGGTTGAAAGTGTAGGCGCAGATGCGTCCTGCATAGAGATCCTGCTTAGAGTTGCACATATAACATGACAGGGAATGTAGCCCCCCTTACCAATTTTTTTAAATATTTTTATTATTATTTATTATCAATATTATCGAGGATATTATTATACAATATTATTTTATTATTATGGGTTATATTATTTTGTCAAATAAATATTATTAAATGTAGTCATATATATACAATAGGCCCTAGACTGAAAATAGATTATATATTAAAAATATGGAAGGATAGAGTGTTAAGTCTATATATGATACAGGTGCAAATATGGATATGAATATATAGGAATATATTCGTAAGTAAATAAGGTATATATATTTTATATAATATATATATATATATATATATATATATATATATATATATATATATATATATATATATATATATATATATATATATATATAAAAATATATATATATATATATATATATATATATATATATATATAGATATATATATTCGAGGACATATATGTAATGTGTATATAGATATACGTGAGTATGTAGGTATATGTATATAAATATATATAATATACATGTGTATATTTGTATTTGTATATAAATATATATTATAAAAATATGTGCATGTATATTTGTACGCATATATAAATATATAATATTATATAAATATGTGTGCACGTGTATATATATAATTACATATATACGTGTATGTACGTATAAATAAATATGTAGATGAAAATATGTGTATATAGATATATATGGATAATTGTATATATTTATATGTATATATATAGGTATTTGAGTATATTTATATGTATATATATATATATGGATAATTTTATATTTTAATATGTGTATATATATATGGATTATTGTATATATTTATATGAATATATATATAGATATATATGTATATACATATCTATATACACTTGGTATTAATACAAGAGTATAGAAAAGAAAAAGAAAAAAAAAAGGACCCAGCCCGGCCATCCCAGGCCGAGCCCACTCAACAGAACACCAAAGTCTCCCGAGCAACTCTGTATGTATAATCCTTTATATATATCGTGTATATATAAAGCCGAAGAACGATCGACAGCAGCCGCTCAACACCTAAACCCTAGATTAGAACTCGAATAACCTCCGCCACCACCACCTCACCCTGGGCGGCAATCAGGCGCGCGCCAGCGCCACCCCTGCACGGCCGTCGGCCGGCGACGAGGCAGCGCGCACGCGCACAGTCGCCGGTTTGCAGCAGCGGGAGCAGTCGCAGCGACTCCACTTCGAGGTAAGATTTCTTCCTCGTCTCTTCATCTTTTTGTGAACCCTAAGATGTTTTAGAAAGCCAACATAACCAACTCCTATTCCCTTCAAACACTTCAATTTATTTTGCGTCATGTACGTCGGAAAACGAGCCCGAAGTCGAGCAAAAACCTGTCCAAAAACAGGATAGTTTCGGAGTCTAGGAACCTACATTGACGGACCGATTTCGATCAATCCAGTAACTTTTTAGAAATTCCACCTAAACACGAATATTGACAACATATACGAGATGGAAAACCTGTTTATAGATTTATTTTTCATCAATTATATTGCTGTTAATTTAACTTCAAAGTTCGGGAAAAATCTGTTTTCAAAATCACAAAATCACTCCACACGACGTGCGTCACGCCAATCTGGACGACGTGGTCGTGAATCGAAAGGATCGAAAGCTGTGTATCGACTTCGTGGTCGTGTGGGCTTTGGCGGAATTCAAATTGGTCGCGTGTGCGCGACGAATTTGATACGTATCCGTCAAAATTCACCGTATCGTGCACGTTGTAAATTCTCCAATTACTTTGTGTACGCTCGTTAGATCGAGACGAAACTTGCGCCAACAGAACCGTATCATTTTTCTGGTCCTGTATGCCATGTTTGGTCCAATTCTGAGACAGTTGAATCCGACGTCGTTTTGTGGGCCCCACAGTCCTACTCAACGGGTGATTTTGTGCACGGCCCACCGGAATCCAACTCTGGACATACGGTCGGGTTCGTATCGAAAAAACTGGATCCGTAGACATATAGTTTGACGACTTTAGAGACCGTTGACTCTGGCACGCTTTTCGATGCAAAGCGGGTCCAACGGCGGACATCGTTTTTGTCCGAAATTATCGTTTTGCCCCTGTGTCCAGAATTGGACGTAAGGACAGGCAATCCTAGCTAATTAGACTATTCTGAGATCATTGGTGATGTTTATTTCAGTTTCCGGGGACTGTTGTACGGGTTTTGACTATTGTGGCACATTGAGTAGTTCAGACCGTCGGTTTCACCAGCAAAGGACCACAGGCGAGTACAGTTTATTGTCTGCATTTTAATATTGATCTTTACTATATTTCATTGATTAGTCACTAGTTATGTAATTATTTTCTATTATAAATTGTTGAGTCGGGAATGAGAAGTACCAAGGATGTGTGATCTGACCTTAGACCGTGTAGACCGTGTAAACCGTGTTGCATTTATTTCTTGTAGACCGTGTAGACCCTGTTGCTTTTATTTCAAGTAGATCGTGTAGACAGTGATTTATTTATTGTAAAGTAGACAGTGTAGACCGTGATTATTATTACATTTAAACTGTGTAGTTCGTGATTATTATTCTGTAGACAGTATTTCTTCATTGCAATATTTTCTGTAGACCGTGTAACTGTAGACCGTGTAACTTTAGACCGTGTAGACCGTGTCGCATAATTGTTCCGAGACCGATCACATATCAAAGGTACTTCTAACAGTAGGAAAAGTATATGTGTCTATTTATTTACTATTGATTTTCTGTCTATTCTTACGGCTTTACTGATTATTTTCAAAACTCATGATTGATGTCTAAACATTTGTTTTATAGTCATTTTCTTTATTGAAATTGCATTCAGTGGATTGTGCTCGTTCCATTCCTGACTGGAAACCAACATTTTCAGGTTAGCCGTAGATTCACTTAGCTTGGGGAGTTCGGGTGTACTTGCAGACGAGCCTAGAAGATTAGTTAGATAGTCAAGTTATAGTCATTCAATATTTGTACAAGTTTATATTTTCCTGCAAATGTAAAACTTGTGATCATTGTAAATTAAATTAATTATGTGAATGAGCATCTTTGTGATTATGATCTTCATGGCCGTGACAGCGTACTACCGCCGACACTACGGCGTAGGCTGGCTAGGACACGTCTGGTATCCGTTTTTTTTTTAAAAAAAAAAGGTGCGGGTCGTAACAAGTTTTTGTGGTGGCCCATGCAGGTCAGTCTTCGCAAATCATGCGAACTCGTGATAGTACTTAAGTTAGTTGTACTATTGCGAGCCTGCGACGGGAACATGCTCATTCACGAACAAGCATTAATTTAATTTAAGAGAATGACTAGAACTAGGAGTCCCTTACACAAATTGACCGATGGGTAGTCTAGGCCATGCAATGTAGATGAGGGTTATGGATTTTGATAGTTTGTCATATCTCCATAAGTACACTATTTCCTCTAGATAGGATGATATGATCCAATGTGGATAGACTATTGCTTGGTGAGACAGGGCTTCATAGAGATGAAGATCTAACCTTGATAAATGGTGCAATTCTTTCTCCTTGCCCTTTGGATATCATCCTCACATCTTAGTCAAATTGCCTATTTAGTTCCTATTTTGCCCTAAGAATTATTATTTTTATGTTATCCATGGATGAACCTCAAGTTAGTTTCGATTCAAGTTTTTCTCAAAGGCTTGAATACACATAGAATAGGTACTAGAATGGTTGTATCTCTTTGTCTTCAGTTATTTCTCCCTGTTCAATCCTTATTTTAAGAGTTGTGACTGATAGGACAAATGTTTACGCTTTATTTCGTAGTCAACTTGTTTGAATTTATAGAAGCCCATGAAGTTTTACGGATATAGTTAAAAGAATATTAGTTGACTCATAATGGCAGGACAGCAGCACACTGTCGCCATTTATTTGAATTATGGAGACTATTGACTTACTACAGCCAGCAGCGCACTGGCGAGACACGACCCTAGAGTTGAAATTTTTAAGGAAATTATAGGTTATAAAATATTCCTAAGACTAGGGCTGGTGGTCCTCTTTGATCATAGTTACCCGGGTGTCGAGATAAGGTAGAGTATCTGATAGCATATCACATCGGAATCACAGAACCAAGAATTTACCATCACCCGAGTATACGGATGAGGCATAACTCTCGGTGAAATGACTTCAGACGTGATTACAGGTTTAGGATACTATAGAGGATAGGACGGTGCCCTGTATGTTCTATAAGATCCGAAGCCAATAGTAGTGGAAGTTCTGTAAGTTTGGTAGCATGTCTCCCGAACTAGCACTCTCTACGATCCTCGTGATCTACTGATGAGGAAATTGACTAACACTAATAGGTTACCTAGAATATAAAATGCAGAAGTCCCTAAACCATTAGTTGACCAAGGCCTTAAGGGTAAGATGGCAGTGGGATGTCTATAGAAGCAAGAATACCGGATAAGGTTTGATTCTCACAAAACTCGAACTACTTGTGTCTTCTTTTAAAAATCTCGCATAATTGTATTCGACTATCTTAACCAACGCTGCTGTTACAGCTTAGTTTTGCAAGCTCACTCTGTTCTCGAGCTTGATTCAAGGCATATGTTTAGTGGGGACGCCTGCTAACTTATTGTCTAATCAGAATCAGTGTATTATGGTCTGATCAACCATGATGCATTTGGTTCGCTTTTCGTTTAATTACACTACGTGGATGGAGATATATAGGTATCTAGGATCTCATCCGCGACTGCTTGACAATTCCTCTTGAATTATACGTTCGTCTTTGAATCACGTGATTGTATTCAGTGACATCTTTCTTGAACTCTTTATTGTTTTTGTCCTTCACTGATTTAGAAAGACAGAAGCTCGTAATTGGTAGAAAGATACCGAGTATTCCCATGGCTATGGTAGTTGTATACACAAGTGTAGTTATCATCGACCAGCCATGTGATTGAGTTACTCGTTCTCCCATCGACCCTCAAACTACTATTGAGACTTTCGAGCCATTTGAATTTGTGAATGATTAAGGTTTTATCCTTAGTCAGAATGCCAACCAAGGAGAGTATCTATTCCCAAGCAACCAAATGTTGTGAGTCTCTAATTATTTGCTGGAAGCTGCCTTAACTAGCAACCCTTAAGCCTTGAACCAACCCTTCCTCGACCGAAGCCCACAGTTAGACATGAGATGAATAGACAAGGATAAGGACAATCATTTACCGTGACTATGGTAGATGCTCATCCCGAGATTGGTTTCCAACAAATATTACCCTGATTATGTAAATTTTGATATTAAGACCTAACTAGTGTTGGAACACCACAGTCACTAGCTTAGCTAATATCATAGATTAAATACCCTGTCAAATTGTGATATACCAGTTGTCAACAACAATGCATAATCACTACCGCCCATACCACTAGAACCCTTATGACCATAGTCTGATAGGTTTGACACAACTAGAGTTTCACGACTCAGTTGTTAGAAGTCTTTTAGATGATGTGCCTTAGAGTTGGTTACCCCGTCGACAACTATTGTACACTATGGACAAGCATGTCATTCTATTTTCTCGACCATGTGCCATTGTGCACACTTATTTTCCAATTATTGAGGAATGATCTTCGACTTTACTTATATCTACCATATTCTGCTACGTCGTACCTTATTCTTTATTACCGAAAATCGAGGTACGATATCCTGACATTGAAATCCTTCTAACCTTATTATTCCTAAAACCATGTCCTAGCTTCTAAGGTGGGTAGACTGTAAGCCTTCTAAAATTTTGGGATATACGAGGGTTGCCGATTAATTAGAATGATTTCTATTAGGATGATAGTTAGTGTCTCATTGGACTCCCACTTCCTATTTAGATAGTTTCGTGTTCCCGGCCGTGTCATTAACAATCGGAGCACGAGGCCAGCTATTACCTTCCAATAAATTTCCTATGCAAGATCTAGACGAGTTCACCTTCACCTAGGAATATCATGTCCCACTCAAACACGTTCCCTTGTACTCAATTTTTATGGTACGACTTTCAGGTAAAAAGGACAAGCCATAACCCTTACCATATTACCGGTATACCTTCCGACATCCACTAGAGCCTCAACCTTGACCCAATTCCTTCGACCCAATATGTGGTTGTGATCGACTCAAAGCCCACTACACACATGTCACTAGTGTGCCACGTAAATGTGTCTTCTCGTGCTACTTAAACACAAAAATTACTGAAGGCGAATCTTGGGCTTGAAGGACCTAGCTAACCAACCTGACGAACAGCTAACTCAACTCCTTGGGCAGGAACCTATTCCAGGCCATCCTAATCTAGTAGAAATAGTTATCATTGGGACCTTGTTCAAATCATTATAGATTGAAATCCAAGGTTCATACAACCAACGCTTGATGTCCAATTAGGAAGCCCATTAAGACCAGTAGAACCCATCCATGCATACCACCGTATTTTGGACTATAAAATCGAACTATTTGAAATATGTCTCTATACCTATTATGTAATCTCCACCTCTTAGGATGTGAAGTCATTCGTAACCCTTATCCCATCTACCTGGAAGTCACGATACGATTTTGTATTATATTTATATTCCTTGCTCGTGCGTTTAAGTAACCACGGAATAGATCGCAATCGTGATTTCTCAAATTTTGTTCTATCATTAAATTGTGCTTAATTAGTTTTAATTTCGAGAACGGAATTTTCGTGGTGCATAGGTTGCAAGCTCTCTAAGAAACGAAGGGTCTCTTCGAAGTTAGCCAGTGATTGGAACGGAGTAGCCCCAATCTAGCTAATAAGTCAATGGTTCATAAGGTCCATTTTATCGGTATCATTTGATATCCTCTACCGCATACGAAACTTCGTGCTTGTTCTCAGTTATTCTTCCTCGTCCTTTCGTACCATGGACTCTCGTCCTTCCTATTTTAGGAGTCGATAACCATGTTGTTTAGAATTTAGCAGAAGTTATAGTATAAGTTAGTTGATAATTGAATTTTGGGTTGCTTGATAGATATGCAAGGATTATAGATACCATAGGAGATAGATATCTATTGGAAGAATTTAAGCAACTAATTGGAAGATTATAAGGTTTTGTGACCTGTGTTTTGAGAGAGTAGTATGATCAAAGGTAGGTAGAAGTCCTCGAGAGTTCGTGGTTACAAGGGCTAGTAGAAATATAAGATAAATTAATTTGAGGAGAGGTGGACTTACTTTTAAGATTTAAATTTTAGGCATATCTACGAATTAGAATTTCGAGGACGAAATTATTTTAAGGTGGGTAGATTTGTAGCTCCCCTTACCAATTTTTTTAAATATTTTTATTATTATTTATTATCAATACTATCGAGGATATTATTATACAATATTATTTTATTATTATGGGTTATATTATTTTGTCAAATAAATATTATTAAATGTAGTCATATATATACAATAGGCCCTAGACTGAAAATAGATTATATATTAAAAATATGGAAGGATAGAGTGTTAAGTCTATATATGATACAGGTGCAAATATGGATATGAATATATAGGAATATATTCGTAAGTAAATAAGGTATATATATATTTTATATATAAAATATATATATATATAGAGAGAGAGAGATATATATATATATCGAGGACATATATGTAATGTGTATATAGATATACGTGAGTATGTAGGTATATGTATATAAATATATATATAATATACATGTGTATATTTGTATTTGTATATAAATATATATTATAAAAATATGTGCATGTATATTTGTACGCGTATATAAATATATAATATTATATAAATATGTGTGCACGTGTATATATATAATTACATATATACGTGTATGTACGTATAAATAAATATGTAGATGAAAATATGTGTATATAGATATATATGGATAATTGTATATATTTATATGTATATATAGGTATTTGAGTATATATATATATATATATATATATATATATATATATATATATATATATATATATATATATATATATATATATATATATATATATGGATAATTGTATATATTAATATGTGTATATATATATGGATTATTGTATATATTTATATGAATATATATATAGATATATATGTATATACATATCTATATACACTTGGTATTAATACAAGAGTATAGAAAAAGAAAAAGAAAAAGAAAAAAGACCCAGCCCGGCCATCCCAGGCCGAGCCCACTCAACAGAACACCAAAGTCTCCCGAGCAACTCTGTATGTATAATCCTTTATATATATCGTGTATATATAAAGCCGAAGAACGATCGACAGCAGCCGCTCAACACCTAAACCCTAGATTAGAACTCGAATAACCTCCGCCACCACCACCTCACCCTGGGCGGCCATCAGGCGCGCGCCAGCGCCACCCCTGCACGGTCGTCGACCGGCGACGAGGCCGCGTGCACGTGCACAGTCGCCGGTTTGCAGCAGCGGGAGCAGTCGCAGCGACTCCACTTCGAGGTGAGATTTCTCCCTCGTCTCTTCATCTTTTTATGAATCCTAAGATGTTTTAGAAAGCCAACATAACCAACTCCTATTCCCTTCAGACACTTCAATTTATTTTGCGTCAGGTACGTCGGAAAACGAGCCCGAAGTCGAGCAAAAACCTGTCCAAAAATAGGATAGTTTCGCAGTCCAGGAACCTACATTGACGGACCGATTTCGATCAATCCAGTAACTTTTTAGAAATTCCACCTGAACACGAATATTGACAACATATACGATATGGAAACCCTGTTTATAGATTTATTTTTCATCAATTATATTGCTGTTAATTTAACTTCAAAGTTCGGGAAAAATCTGTTTTCAAAATCACAAAATCACTCCACACGACGTGCGTCACGCCAATCTGGACGACATGGTCGCGAACCGAAAGGATCGAAAGCTGCGTATCGGCTTCCTGGTCGTGTGGATTTTGGCGGAATTCAAATTGGTCGCGTGTGCGCGACGAATTTGATACGTATCCGTCGAAATTTACCGCATCGTGCACGTTGCAAATTCTCCAATTACTTTGTGCACGCTCGTCAGATCGAGACGAAACTTACGCCAACAAAACCGTATCATTTTTTTGGTCCTGTATGCCAAGTTTGGTCCAATTCTGAGACAGTTGAATCCGACGTCGTTTTGCGGGCCCCACGGTTCCACTCAACGGATGATTTTGTGTACGGCCCGCCGGAATCCAACTCTGGACATACGGTCGGATTCGTATCGAAAAAACTAGATCCGTAGACATATAGTTTGACGACTTTAGAGACCGTTGACTCTGGCACGCTTTTCGGTGCAAAGCGGGTCCAACGGCGGACATTGTTTTTGCCCGAAATTACCGTTTTGCCCCTGTGTCCAGAATTGGACGTAAGGACAGGCAATTCTAGCTAATTGGACTATTTTGAGATCATTGGTGATGTTTATTTCAGCTTCCGGGGACTGTTGTACGGGTTTTGACTATTGTGGCACATTGAGTAGTTCAGACTGTTGGTTTTACCAGCAAAGGACCACAGACGAGTACAGTTTATTGTCTGCATTTCGATATTGATCTTTACTATATTTTATTGATTAGTCACTAGTTATGTGATTATTTTCTATTATAAATTGTTGAGTCGGAAATGAAAAGTACCAAGGATGTGTGATCTGACCTTAGACTGTGTAGACCGTGTTGCATTTATTTCTTGTAGACCGTGTAGACCGTGTTGCTTTTATTTCAAGTAGACCATGTAGACAGTGATTTATTTATTACAAAGTAGACAGTGTAGACCGTGATTATTATTGCATTTAAACTGTGTAGTTCGTGATTATTATTCTGTAGACAGTATTTCTTTATTACAATATTTTTTGTAGACCGTGTAACTGTAGACCGTGTAACTTTAGACCATGTAGACCGTATCGCATAATTGTTCCGAGACCGATCACATATCAAAGGTACTTTTAACAGTGGGGAAAGTATATGTGTCTATTTATTTACTATTGTTTTTCTGTCTATTCTTACGGCTTTACTGATTATTTTCAAAATTCATGATTGATGTCTAAACCTTTGTTTTATAGTCATTTTCTTTATTGAAATTGCATTCAGTGGATTGTGCTCGTTCCATTCCTGACTGGAAACCAATATTTTCAGGTTAGCCGTGGATTCACTTAGCATGGGGAGTTCGGGTGTACTTGCAGACGAGCCTAGAAGATTAGTTAGATAGTCAAGTTATAGTCATTCAATATTTGTACAAGTTTATATTTTCCTGCAAATATAAAACTTGTGATCATTGTAAATTAAATTAATTATGTGAATGAGCATCTTTGTGATTATGATCTTCATGGCCATGACAGCGTACTACCGCCGACACTGCGGCGTGGGCTGGCTTGGACACGTCTCGTATCCATTTTAAAAAAAAGGGGTGCGGGTCATGACAGGGAAGGAATGCGGCATATTCACCTTGCGTCGGTGAAAGGGCGAGTGCGTCGACTTGGTAAGTCGCGCCACGAATCAAACACGAGATTGCTTGTTTGTTTGCCTATGCAATTCGATAACATGCTGCTATGATAACATGCTTTACGCTTTCGAATATGCCATGAAATTGACCCTAAGGAGAACATAGCAAGATCATAAGCTAAGTTGCATGATTCAACATAAATATTAAAATATCAGTTTAGAAAGATGATCTTTGCTTCAGTACATGCGAGGACGAACGTACTGATCCCCCACCAGCTTCATGCAGGGTGCAGGGAATGGATTGCTCGCGGCGAAGCGTTGCTTGAACGTGTTAAGGCTTGGAATGCCGAAGCGCATTGAAGCGTGCTATCGCATTGACGCTCGGACTATGCAGCTGGATTGATGCGGCCGAGATATAGAAGGCATGATGTATGGAACGGTGAAATCCTTTGTGGGCAAGAGAGAACCTGAGTGTTGTAGCCAATCCGGCATGTATTGTTAGGCTATCGAAAGTCTTTGTAATCTGTGTTTCGGATATCAATAAAGAGAATTCGTTTCGTATACTCTGTTTCCTTTCGTTGTTAAATATCGAATCAAAAGATAACAATTTGAGAACTTATCATCTTGCCTTGCATGAGCGCAACTCCAGGCTCGTGCGGCATCACGCCCCCTGCGAGGACGATGATTCAGGTGATTCCGGGTCGGGGCGTGACAAATTGGTATCAGAGCTCTAGGCTCAATTTTCTCTGGACGCTCGCTTCATTACAATTCGAAAAGTTGCCCACCACCACTTGATATCACTCTTGACTCTACTCGATGCCGCACTGGATGTTCCATACAATTAGTCTAATACAAATCGTGAAATTTTACCGCATGTGTTTTGGAAATTTTATGATATTTGCTAAAAAAGTCGCAAAGGGTATATTGCATTGACTGCAACGAGCCGTAAAAATGTTAGTTGCTGCAAGCGCAACAAATTGTGAAATACGATTTGGGATGTTGTTGTTGCAATATAACATGTTGAATGAGAGTAAAATGATGCACGAAGTGCAACGAGTAATGGTGAATATGCGTTAAAATGAAAGTGAGAAGTGATAAGCCAATACCGAATGTGTTAAAACGGATTGTGCATTGACTTGGAAAGTCGAGAGTAATTCGTTGCACGAGGTGCGGTAAATGTCGAAAATGATCGTTGCACGATGTGCAACGCGTATTGAAAGTAAAATTTGTTGCACGGGGTGCAACACATATCAAATAAATTGTTGCACGAGATGCAACGTAAGGAAAGAATTGAAATCGTAAATCGATAGAATGAATCGTCGGTTGCACACCAAACTTATGTTGGCAAACGAGAACATTGACTGAATCGTGTCGAATTTTGATAGAATCAAAGTTACGGTTGTGATCAAGCACGATCACTGCGGAAATCGTGAGTCGAAAGAGATCGTTGGTTTACACTAAGTGTAGCGCGGGGGAAGTGGCTTGAATTCCGAGTGGTATATGCCATACCACGTAGGCGATGAATGACTCGATTTCGAGTGGTACATGGTATATCACTCGTGCGATGAATTGCGTCGGCGCGTTATAAGAATTTTGGAAGAATTGTCCGCAACGGACGGAGGAGTACCGAGACTCGATTGAAAATTTGTATGGCGATATGTTGATGCAAGTGTTCTTCGAAAATCGGTTGGGACGATAAGGCGAGACTTGTATCGATGAACGATACGTCGGACGAAAGTTTTAAGTTGGTCGGACGACCGAGACTAGCGAAACGATTATGCCTTGACGCAATAATCGGATCGACGGGAAAGGAATACTCGAGCTTACAAATGAGTCGCACGACTTACGATTTCGATAGGAATGTTAGGCGATGCGAATTGTAATCGATTCGCACGAATTGCGACTTTGATGAAGAGTTGGTTGACGTGAGTAATCGTGCGTAAGAAATAATTGGTTACGCTACGGCGACACTCATTTGAGTACGACTGGAAAACACGCGAAACTTGAGGGCTCGATGTTGGATAATCGGTAACTCAGTTACGCGATCAAAGTATAGCGGGATACGGCAAATCGGAGAACGAGTGAATGCATATGAAAAAGTTTGTTGCAAACTTGGATGTATGCGATGCGAGTTATGTTGACGTTGAAACAGATTCGAAGTCGACCCTCTTGCTATCGAAATTGATATGAACTATCAAGATCGATATGCACTACCAAAATAACCAGCTTTAGCGACGGCCAGATCCGTCGCTAGACCGTCGGTAACATGACTTACCGACGGCTTAGCGACGGATATTTGATGAAAATAGCCGTCGGGAAAAGCGTCGTCGCTATAATCTTCCCGTCGCTAAGCCGTCGGACAAATGATTAACCGACGGACTAGCGACGGATTACCGACGGCTGACTTTCAACGGATTAGCGACGGATTATCGACTTATTTTCGTCGGTTTACATGCCATATAATATTAAAATATTCGTCGCGAAGCCGTCGTAAATAGGTCGGTAAAAGCGTATCAGAAAGGTCATGATACGCAAAATCAGTCGCTAGTCCGTCGCCATACCGTCGTTAACCGCGACGTTTTAGCGACGGCTTAGCGACGGCAAGGGCGTCGGCCTGGTTCTGGAAAGCTTCCATATTTCCAGAACCATGTCGACGGATAATTGGTCGCTAATCCGTCGCTAGTCCGTCGTCATCCTCGACATATTAGCGACGGATTAGCGACCAACTATCCGTCGCTAAGTCTCTGGAAATCTACCATATTTCCAGAACCATGTCGACGGATTCGCCGTCGCTAGGTAGCCGCTAGGTCGTCGCTAACTGCAAAATATTTATATCACCCAGGTAGCGACGGATTTGCCGTCGCTAGGTAGCCGCTAGGTTGTCGCTAACATTCACACACCCAGTTAGCGACGGAAATCCCGTCGCTAGTCCGTCGGTAACTGCAAATATCCGTCGCTAGTTAGTCGCTAGTCCGTCGCTAAATGCAACATTAAGAAAAAAAATTACAGAAACATTCTATTTCACCAAATATCCAATATCCAATATCCAATATCCAATATCCAATATCCAATATCCAATATCAAACAGAAATATCCAATATCCAATATCCAATATCAAACAGAAATATCCAATATCCAATATCCAATATCCAAACATCCATGTACGATCAACAAATATCCAAATTCATAATATCCAATATCAAACAGAAATATCCAAACACAAATACACAAATTCATAATATCCAAACAAATTCATAATATCCAAACAGTACAAATATCCAAAAACAATACAAATATCATTGAGATGGGGGGGTCGTCGATCGGCCCGGCGGATGTACTCTTCCACCATGTACGCCGGCACCTGGGACAACACATGCTCTGGAAGGTTGCGGAGCTGCTCTGCCGACATCATGTCCATGAGCCCAATGAGCGCAGTATCCGGTACCAGGCGGACCTCGGCATTACGGTCAAATGAATAACGTCCAGGGTCGGAAGGACCGGCAACCGCAGTAGACGTACCGGGAGCAGACGGATCTGGACCGGGAGCAGAAGAAGGACGCGGAAGGCGCTCCAGCACATCCGACATTAGACTCCGCATTTCCGACATATCGGAGGTGAGAGTCGCAAGCTGCTGCCTCATATCGTCCGACGGGGGCGCGGGAGGAGGCGGGGGCGGTGGATATCTCGGAGTCGCGCCCTGCAACGACGCCGCCATGGAACCTACGCCGTAGACGCGCCCTTTATTAAAGCCGCCGACAGACTCTACGAACACGTCGTCGTAGCGAGCCGCCATAGAAGAGGGCGTCTGGGTGGGCGTCGTCTCGCCGACAACCTCGGCAGGGGGCTCAATCTGACTAAGGGCCTCACGATATGCAGCCTATCCAATGAATGTGTTTATACTATAAGTTTTCCTAAGTTATAATCTAAATCCTATGTTTCCCTAAGTTATAATTTGAATCCTACGTTCACCTAATTAAGTTAACAATAATTATATTTCTAATATAAATCTCATAAACGTAATTACTTACATCAGTCGCCTGGGCCCTCGCGTCGACGAAGCTCCCGTCTGCCCGCCTCTTGTGTGTATGCAGGAATACATCGTAGGCGGTGACCGACTCCGGCTCTCTCCCCTCCTTTACCGCCTGTCGTGCCTGCATACGAAATATACGTCGAATTTAATTAACTACGTATATTAATAGTACCGAATTTAATAGTGAAATGAATTTGCGGTATCTCACCAAATCTGCACGCGTCGCTGCGTGGGGCTTTGAACCTCCTGTATGCAGAGCAGCGACCTGTCTGCTCGCCTTCGCTTTCTCTGATTTCTCCCTGTACTGAGCAGTATTCATCTTATCCAACATCTGCTCGTAGTACTCCTCCCGGAGCCACTTCTTCCTCGAATGCGCCGTACGAACGTCGTACACCGCATCCCGTATCTTCTTCCCGGCGGCGGCTTTGTAGGCCTTGCGAATCAACTCCTCGCGATGGGGGGGCCACCAGAACGTCGTCTGACATACAAATAAAATTATCACGTAATTAAAAAATTAGTGGATTAAAGAATAATTAATAATTAACCAAAAGATATATATATATACCTTCATCTCCTCGAGCCAGACGTACTGCATGTTATGAGGCACCTCAGAAAAATTGAGGTAAGGGCCATGGTAGTTTTCCCGGATAATTTGCCCGAGTATCCGGGCAGCATCAAACGGGAAAAACCTACAAAGAAGCAAAGACCGGATTATTAACTTGAATAAATGAAACAAATTTAATAAATTAACTTAAATTTACTTACGTATCACCCGCGGGCCATAGCTCGCGTCGGTTCTCGCCTATCGGCCTCTCTGGAGGCGTCGGAGGATCCGCGGCTCCGCGGATGTACTCACCGGTAGCAGGATGAAGCTGAATCCGGGGGTACTCCGGAGCCCACCCTGCAGTAACTGATGGTGTACCCGCTGGTGCATCCGGGGGCGGAACGGATCCGCTAGCGGATGGAGTCTCAGGCCTCGATGAAGATGAAGGATGGGTCGCAGAGATAGATCGACGGCGGGAAGAGTCTGTGGCCGGGCTCTCCAGGTCGGGATCGGAGGACTCTATATCCGGGGTATGTGGAAGGCGACCACGACCGCTACCACCACGACCGCTACCATCACGTCCACGGCCGCTACCATCACGTCCACGGCCACCGCTACCACCACGCCCACCACGGCCAGTACCGCCACCACCAGCACCACCACGGCTACCACCAGCACGAGTGGTAGTGACCATGACCTGTAAATAGAACACATAAATATAATTAACAATATAGAAGTATAAATGAATATTAAACTGAACTAAAATATATATACCAGCAGGGCGGCGAGTGCCGTCAAGACAATGAGAACTAAGAGTGCCATCTGTAAAAAGAAAATCATACAATAAGTAGATGATCGAACGACAAAACCATAAACTGAAATAAGAATGTGTCCGTCTAAACTGAATTCACTAAGTTAGTTGTAAGTGCTTCTAATATATACCGATATTTAATCTAATCATCGTTATCGTCCTCGTCCTCATCGTCATCGTCATCGTTCTCATCCTCATTCTCATCGTCGACTTCATCTATATCATCATCCTCATCGTCGACTTCATCTGTATCATCATCCTCATCCTCATCCTCATCCTCTTCTTCTTCTTCTTCTTCTTCTTCTTCTTCTTCTTCTTCAGGCTCAATACTTGGGACAAGACGCCTCTTTCTCCCCTGGTTGACAGCTAAGTCTTGTATATCAACCTCTTTCTCTCCTCTATTTTCCTCAGCATGAGGTATATCGACATCTTCCACGTCCATGGTATCCGATTGTTGTCCCATGTATTGGGGCTTCTCGATCTGGTCCTCTTGGTATGCTGGGTCTCCAACGTTAAATGTATTTCTAGATTTAATCTTGCATACTGCCCACCAGTCAAATCGATCTCTACGACGCCTTGGGTAGCTTGTATAGTAGACTTGAACAGCCTGACTTGCTATCGCAAACGTGTCGGACCCTCTATACCTCCTGCGATGATTTATATCGACGAATCCAAATTGTTTATCGATTCTCCAACCGATATTTGGTCTCGTATCGAACCACTCACATTTGAACATCACAATATGCATATCATATGGGCCACTATATTGTAAATCTACAATCTCCCGAAGCACTCCATAATAGTCAAAGTCCGGCTCGTCGTCATAGATGGTGCCTCTTATGCAAACACCAGAATTCTTGGTATCGAAGCCGTCATTGAGAAATTCGGCATTTATAGCATGCTGAGTTGACTTAAACTTGAAGCCATTAACGACATAGCCTGACAAAGTCTTTGCATGCTTCTTCGGTCCCAATGCCAAATAACGAATGCTCTCATTTATGAGTGTTGTTTCAGGCAATAAAACCTGTAAACATGTATTGATAATTTAAATATTTTAGCTGCATATATTTTAATGGTAGCCGCATAACATATTATCTCAGTTACTTACGTATTTACGAAACCAGGACGGAAAGGTACAATCAACCTCTCTTTGAAGTCCCTCATCTGTAATATATGGTGTCCTCATTTTGACTTCACCTCTAAATACACTGTTAGAGAGAATAAAAATAAGTGTAGTCACTTAATTCACCAAATTAGAGATTATAACGAGGCGTAGTCACTTACTTCTCCAAATCTCTCACTTCTTGTATGTCACAATTTAACAAGACATATCGGTGAGCGGTATCATACTCATCGTCGGTCAACCACCGTTTCTTACTAGCCCCAATAGGCTTGCCCCTTAAATTGAATATACCTCCATCCTCAACGTCTTCTTCATTCCTTTGAGGTCTATTTCGATTTGTCTCGACATGAGTATCGAAATAAATGGAGCAGAAATTTGACACCTCCTCGATAAGATATGATTCGCATATCGAAGCCTCTATATGAGCCTTGTTGCCAACTTTCTTCTTTAGATGGTGTAGGTACCTAAAGAGACAAATTATCTTGAGAATTAACAATGAATTGTAAAATCCACTTAAATTTCACTTAAATTATATCGGTTTTTATTTACCTTTCAAAGGGGTACATCCATCGATAATGAACAGATGCACCGACACGGGCTTCGTATGCTAGATGAATCGGTAGATGCTCCATGCTGTCGAAAAAGCCCGGTGGAAATATTTTCTCTAACTTGCAGATTGTTAAGACAATCTTCTCCTCAAGTTGTACCATATGTTGCACCGTCAGCTTAGTTGAACAGATATCCCTGAAGAATGTAGACAGCTCGGCCAACGGAACCCATACAGCAGAAGGCAACAACTCTCTCAAAGCAATGGGCAGTAATCTTTCCATAAACACGTGGCAGTCGTGACTCTTCATTCCCGTTAGCTTGCGTTCATTGAGATCAACGCATCTAGACAAATTCGAAACATAGCCGTCGGGAAATCTTAAATTAGATATCCACTTGCAGATTATTAATCTATCTTCCTTGCTCAATGTGTATGGCGCTATAGGCTTACTTAATTGTCCACCAGCACCCCTTTGTATCAAGTTCAGATGAGGACGCTTGCATATCTCGGCTATGTCTTGTCTTGCTTTTGGATTGTCCTTCGTCTTTCCTTTAATATCCATGACGGTATTGAAGACATTATCGAACACGTTCTTTTCGATATGCATGACATCAAGATTATGCCTTATAAGATTATCTTTCCAATAAGGCAAGTCCCAGAAGATACTCCGTTTGGTCCAGTTATGGCTTTGTCCGAACCCCTCGACACGATGGTTCGATGGATCTTCCATTGCGGTGGGCAATTCCTTTACAGCTTCCCAAATATCGTATCCCGAAAATCTGGCAGGAGGTTGAGAAAATTCTTGTTTTCCATATCTGAACGCGTCCTTATTCTTTCTCCAAGGATGGGTCGCGGACAGAAATTGACGGTGACAGTCAAAGAAAGAAGTTTTTCCTCCATGCCTAAGGCGGAATGCCTTACTATTTTCCATGCATATCGGACAAGACATGTTGCCGTGCGTACTCCATCCCGACAGCATACCGTATGCTGGAAAATCATTGATTGTCCACATGAGTGAAGCTCTCATCTGAAAGTTCTGTTTCCTGGAAATATCATAAGTCGTGACGCCGATCTTCCACAGCTGTTTCAGCTCATCCACCAACGGCTGTAAATATATATCGATGTTCTTCGTCGGATTTTTAGGACCGGGTATGATAGCTGTCAGAAACATATAAGGAGTCTTCATACACATCCATGGTGGCAGATTGTAAGGGGTAAGAATGACCGGCCAGCATGAGTACTGAGATCCCGACTGTCCGAAAGGGGCGAAGCCATCAGCACATAGCGCCAGGCGTACATTTCTAGGCTCTGCAGCAAAATCTGGATGACACAAATCAAAATGTTTCCACGCCTCTCCATCCGAAGGATGTGACAATTCTCCTTCGTCCTTTATGCGTTCTTCGCTGTGCCACGTCATGTGTTCTGCTGTATTTAGAGACATATACATCCTCTGCAAGCGCTTCGTGATCGACAAGTAATGCATATACTTGTAAGGACGTCGTTTTCTAGTCGACTTTCCTTTTCCCTGTACTGGCTTGTAACGATCCGCATTACAGAAGCTGCAACTTTCTGATACGCAATTCTCTTTGTAGTACAACATGCACCCGTTGCGACAACAATCTATCTTCTCGTACCCCAGTCCCAGTTGTCGGACCATCATCTTTGACTTGTAGAAGTTTTTTGGTAGCTCTTTTGATTCCTTCGGTAACACCTCCTTGATTACTTCTGTGATCCGATTATAGCAAGCTTGTGGCAAGTTAAAATCAGACTTTATGTTCAACAACCGCATCGTCACTGACAGTGCGGAATGAGTCTCACAACCAGGATATAGAGAAGTATCTGCGTCCTGAAACATGTCATAGAACTCCTTCGCCTCGGGATTAGGATCCTCCGGATCAAAATTAGGCCCTGCCGCATCATACACCATATCTCGTGCAAGGTTCTGCAGATCTCCATAATCAACAGAGCATCCGTGGTCTTCGATGACATCCGTTGCAGCATTATCATCAAAAGCATAAGTAGCAGCTTCCGCAGCCTGTCTTTCCGAATATAGTTCACCTTGCGATGACCACAGGCCGTAATTACGTACGAAACCCTTACGGGTCAAATGATCTCTCACAGTCACCACTTCTTCGTAACGTCTATTGTGACATTTAACACATGGACACTTAATTTTGTTACCGTCCATGTACTGAGCTTTGCTCATTGCATAATTAAGAAATACTTCCACGCCTGCCTGAAAATCGTCACTCACACCAATTCTACTCTCGTGTTGCCGTTTGTACATCCATGTACGATCAACAAAATAACGACTCATCCTCAATTTGGATGTGAAAATCTGTATCGTAAGACAAACTAAACATAAGAATCTGTATCTTAAATTACATTCTCAGTTCGACCCAAGACAGTGATTAAGAATTTCTCAGGATTTAACAAACAGTAAACATTAAATAGGAAACTCAGATTTCAGGAACCAACTTACAGTGGGCATGTGTTCATGTGGGCTCAATCTTCAAATCAGTCTAAAAGGGATGAATCAATATCAAGTATTAAGGAAATGAAGTTAATTCTCAGTCCACATTTCACATACCATTCCTCATTCGAATCTCAGTCTAAATGATTTCTAGGCCAATCTAGGTCAAAGTCAACTCTAAGTCAAACCTGGTCAACTGTCTATGGCATACCACATATACCTATATACATATGTGAAATCCTCAATATATATATATATATATATATATATATATATATATATATATATACAAATATACATCCTCAACATCCAATCTAATATACTAACTCACCAAGAGCATTCACTCACACACAAAGGTTAAGGGCTGAAAACTGAGAACAGGATAAGGAGAAAATCTGGGAACAGTGGACATGTGTGTGTACCTATGGGTGTTGTGTGTGTAGAGGAAAATGTGTGTGATATGTGGTCAAGTGATGTGCAAGTGCAAGTGTCAAGCCAATGTGTCAAGGAGTGAGTGTGAGTAATTCCAACAATGTGTGTGGTGTCACATGTTTGTGAGTGTTCAAAATAGTAAGTACAATTATTGCGGTCAGAAGATAACTTTCTTTTGCTTACTTATTGCGGTCAGAAGATAACTTTCCAGTTGAAGCAAAAATTATATAATACAGTTACGACTATTCATATTTTATGGATTAGAGCGTTGGACAATTAACGTATGTACAATTTTATTTTATTTTCCTAAAACAAAGTTTTGGTAAGCAAATCGATGAAAAATTAAATAATTAGCGGGCCTAAGAGGGTTGATGTGTTAGTTGTTGTTGACATTGTTCATGTTGAGGGCTCTCTTAAAAGATAAGTGCAATTAATGCACATGATTTCTTTCTAATTAATACTTCAAACATATATAATGAGGAAAAGGAAACAAACATCTAACACACAAGAACACAAAAAAGCCTCCATGATCACGTCTCTCACTCGTTAGATCTCTCTGACTTGCATGTCGACAACGGTGAATTGGTCTTATTGAATCGATCCTTAATCTTCAAAAGTTGTTTATCTATAATTGCATAGAAATATTGAACATGATAATAAAATTTATTAGTAGTGTCTCATGCCATATAGAATACACAACACAAAACA
Source organism: Iris pallida (assembly GCA_029216955.1). Lineage (NCBI taxonomy): Eukaryota > Viridiplantae > Streptophyta > Magnoliopsida > Asparagales > Iridaceae > Iris > Iris pallida. The sequence continues at coordinate 8,339,540 of JANAVB010002395.1, read as the reverse complement.
AGACAATAGGGTTGGAGATGTTCTTACAAAATCACTTTCAAAGTGGTTTATTTTGAATAGATTTAATACGTGTCAATTTTTTGTTTGAGGACGAACAAATATTCTAGTTCTAGTAGATGAACAAAAATAGACTCAATATCATGCGGTTGTTCTCAGCAGTTGATTTTCAACACTATGGCGGGCGGGATCATAAATATCTGAACAAAGGAAAGAAACCCTAACCCTCACCCCCCTGCCCCTCCCCCCACCCCCCCTAACCCTAACCCTCACCCCCCAGCCACCCTCACCCCCCCTGACCCTCTCCCCCACCACCCCTAACCCGAACCCGAACCCCCCCAGCCCCACATCACCCCCCAGCCCCCCACCACCCCTAACCCTAACCCGAACCCGAACCCCCCCAGCCACCCTCACCCCCCCTGACCCTCCCCCCCATTCACCACCCCCCCCCCCCCGCCCTCTCCACCCCCCGCGAAGCCGACCCCCCCAAAACCAAAAATTAGTGAGAGAGAGAGAGAGAGAGATACCTGCGAGAGAGAGAGAGAGAGCCGCGAGAGTGTCGGAGAGAGAGAGCCGCGAGAGAGAGAGAGAGAGAGCCGCGAGAGAGAGAGTGTTTTGGGGGGAATGAAAAATTCCCTCCCGTCGGTTCAGTTTAAGTTAGGGCACAGAGTCTAGCGACGGAATAGCGACGGAATAAATTAGTCGCTAAACCGTCGCCAAATAAAAGCAGTGTTCCGACGGATATATCCGTCGCTAGTTAGTCGCTAAAGTTCCCGCCAATGCTTTAAAGATTTTGCCGCCAACATTTGCGACGAACAAGCGACGACAACTGAATCCGTCGCTAACGTTCGTCGACTGAGCGACGGAAAACCGACAAATTGTTACATTTAAAATTAAAAAAAATTATGATATGTTGTCTGTCGCTAATCCGTCGCTAAGAAGTCGGAAACTGGTCGCTATTAGCGACGGAATCCTTCCGTCGCTAAACTTCCGTCGGTAAAGTTGGGTATTTTAGTAGTGATGCAAGGAAACGTAAGTACGATGTGAGAATACACAATGGAGTGCGCCTTGCGCTATCGAAATTTTGTAAGTAACAATACGAGAAAGAACGGACTGGTTGATCGTGAACTTTGCGATTGATCGAGATGAGACTATAAGTCATCGACGATTGCTCGATGCGTATAGCATCTCATGAGTCGATCCGCGAATAAGATAGACTCGAACTCGATGTGAGTAGATATTTCGTAAATTGTGGAATCATCGACGGTAGTGCATGACTTGACTCGGAGGATAGTTGCACATCAGTTGCGCTGATAGAAACAGTTTTGTCCGAAATTGGGTAGTCGCATAGAATTGTCGGAACGTGATTTGGCTACGAAATAAGATATAGCATGGTTCGTAGTAAACTGTCCTTCGGTGATGATCCACAATTATCGAACGTAGCTTCGGGGCAGCTGACCCTAGAAGACTTGACCGCCAAATCGAATTGAATGCTACAGACCGTAAGATGACCCATGCGATATCGCATATGAGATTGCATCGATAACAAATACAATATGGTGCATGTTGACAATAAGTCTAGGCGATCGAGAATTGTTGGAACAACTTTCGATTGAGAATGGTATAATTAGATTTGAGTATTCGTCAGATGAATATTTGAATGGTTATGTTGGTCGACGAACAAACTAGAAAATTCACCAACGACCTTGGTGATTCGAATAGGCGTTTGCGAGAATCGTGCTATGCACGAGAGGGAACGATAAAGAAATGACTTACGAGTTGTACCGTTAGATTCGGATTCACCTCGCAATTGAGCTTGCGTGAATCGAACCTATATTCGATGTTGCGAGACGGGTAGGTTGGAAATTTGGCTAGTAAATTCCTACTCGTTAGGAATCGAATGTAAGGCGTATCGTAAAGACCCTCGTGTCAAGGCGATTGTTGTCTTGAGCACCGTCGCCTTGATGTAAACTATTGAGTCGGATAGATTGTGGCCTTTGTGCAATGTCAATTTAAACTTGCGTTGGAAGAATTTGAGCACGGTGTCTAGGTAAGTAACCTAACGGACGTAGTCCTGAATGTTGATGCTTTTGTAAGTCAACAAAAAGAATCATGTCGAGATAGGATACGAAGTGAAACATCAGAAATCATTGGATAGTGACGCCGAACGCAAGGCGTTGCGGAGACTCGTTGTGATCGGATGCGCGACGGCTTGACGCGACGCGTAAGAATTGATAGTCCCAATAAAACATACAAAGTAAGAAACGCGATTTTTGAATCGCATCGTGTACCTTGACTTTTGTTGGCGAATCGCGTATGTATCAATATGCATGTGCGCTAGAATTGCGAGAACAAGTAATAGAGCCAAGTCCGATCAAGAATATGAGATGGCAAGTAATAGAGAATGAGAAGTTACGTGTTTGTATTATTCTGATATCTTACAACTGAGCTTGGTCGAAATGCATATATTGGTGGAACATCTAAAATATGTGTATAATTCTAAACTAAGTTGTACGATCCAAACGATAGTGAGACGAGATCGTGGAACGATCTAATGAAACCCTTGGAAATTTAGTACTGGTTTCGGTTCGGGACGAACCTTGTTTTGAGTGGTATATTCTGTAATGCCCCACTCCGCACGATGTATTATACTGATTCGTTGACTCGAAGAGTCGCATTGACCCAAGGAAATATATCGATGCAAAGCGATACGAGAGTTGTCTTGTCCCGAAGAATGCATCGAGTGAATCGATGCGAAGCACCGCGTTGCCTCGAAGGATGAGTGCGTTGAATCGGCTCGAAGATTCTAAGAAATCGAATCGACCAAGGCACAAGTCTGAATCGATACAAGTATTGATTTTAGTTGGTTTCGTGTGCAGGTTATACTTTGACGGAAAAATATTAGAGGTCGATCTTTTGCAATATTTAGTAAGGGGTCCGCGAAATCAAATCGTCGCCTTGCGACGGACTAATACTTGGACATGCTAAGGCAAATTGGGCGTATAACTCAATGAAGCACGAAGTGCTCGAATGGCTAAATCAGGAGAGTGGCCGTGCAACAAAGTTAGGGAATCGAGCCGCATCGGCTCGGCGAAACGACGAAGACGTATCGACTCAAGGTGGGAGGATTGACTTCTTTTTACTCCTTCATTCGATAAGTCAAATATATCATTGTATGCTAAAAGTTAACCTATCGACGCCACGGACGTGGTCCGATCGGAGATAAATCATAGTGTGAGTCGAACACTAAGTTAGAACAATTAAAATGAAACGTGCATCAATATGCACGAGTCGCTATGGGATATTGGATATCGCTAAGGCGAGCACCTCGGTACGTAAGCCGCAAGAACATGGGATAACTGTAATCGGCAAGTGCCTTAGTGCACGAACCATATCGTGCCTTTGCGGCACGAGTTAGACGACTAGAACATTGGAAGACAATAAGCGAGCGCCCTAGCGCACAAGCCCCGAACATTGAATGCTAAGTTATAGAACAGGAAAATACGGTCGAAACGTGCCTACGTGCATGGGATAATAAAAGATGGCTTCGTTGCGAGAGAATACAGATGTGACATAAATGTGATGGAACTGTCGGATATGACATGGTGCCTCGAAAGGTGTTCGAGACCTTCGGGTCATTCGGTTGACGAGCATTGAGTTGAGACACGGTGCCATTGAATCATTGAAACGAAGTATGAAACGTGAGAACATAGAAAGTTAACGGAAGAAATACGAGATAATAAAGTCTGAGTCTTGGACTCAAGGCAATGCATGGTTATTTGAATGATAGTGCGTTGCATGGTCGAATGGAATGGACTTGAGATAATTGCGATGATATCTTCCGTGCACGGAACGTTTCCTCCGAACGGGCGCACCGGGGCACCGGAACCGTTCGGCCTAGGAGAGATGATAATCTTTGATAGGCGCACATTTGTGAAGTCCGATTAGCACTCGGTCGTAAATGGGAGAAGCCGCAAATGATGGTAGGCACGCGGTAAATTTCGATTGTTGGGATAGCAATCCAACCCGTGAAACGTCGGGCTACCCAATTCGATTTCGAGAGAGAAAAGAAGGAGAAAAGAAAGTAAGAAAAGATAAAAGAGAAACTCCTTTAGTCCATTCCGGCGCGGATACGTCCACGACCTTCATATAGTTAAAGAACGATGGGTTAAAAGTGTAGGCGCAGATGCGTCCTGCATAGAGATCCTGCTTAGAGTTGCACATATAACATGACAGGAAAGGAATGCGGCGTATTCACCTTGCGTCGGTGCAAGGGCGAGTGCGTCGACTTGGTAAGTCGCGCCACGAATCAAACACGAGATTGCTTGTTTGTTTGCCTATGCAATTCGATAACATGCTGCTATGATAACATGCTTTACGCTTTCGAATATGCCATGAAATTGACCCTAAGGAGAACATAGCAAGATCATAATCTAAGTTGCATGATTCAACATAAATATTAAAATGTCGGTTTGGAAAGATGATCTTTGCTTCAGTACATGCGAGGACGAACGTACTGATCCCCCATCAGCTTCATGCAGGGTGCAGGGAATGGATTGCTCGCAGCGAAGCGTTGCTTGAACGTGTTAAGGCTTGGAATGCCGAAGCGCATTGAAGCGTGCTATCGCATTGTCGCTCGGACTACGCAGCTGGATTGATGCGGCCGAGATATAGAAGGCATGATGTATGGAACGGTGAAATCCTTTGTGGGCAAGAGAGAACCTGAGTGTTGTAGCCAATCTGGCATGTATTGTTAGGCTATCGAAAGCCTTTGTAATCTCTGTTTCGGATATCAATAAAGAGAATTCGTTTCGTATACTCTGTTTCCTTTCGTTGTTAAATATCGAATCAAAATATAATCATTTGAGAACTTGTCATCTTGCCTTGCACGAGCGCAACTCCAGGCTCGTGCGGCATCACGTCCCCTGTCATAACCATGGAGTGATTGTACTTGCAGAGCGTTCAACTCTCTAAGCCTCCTCCCTATTGTCAGTGGACGGAGCGGCCGCTCACAATGCATTAAGCATCAGTCATCTATCAATCACTAACCTGACATTAAACTAGTTGTAAACATCATCATCTTCTTCTTCTCCTTACATTTCCAATGCAATCAAATGAAGCCACTGCATTATCCTTGGAGTACAAGTCAGCATCGTCCGTCACGAGATTTGTTGCCAAAAGCAGTTGATTAGTAAAGGGGGGTGGGAATATCAGGTGTGTGATGCCCAGAAAGAGTAGCTTTCATGTGTATTTTTCCCGCCCTCTTGCTCTGTCCCTTTCTTTTCGCTCTTTCCGGCCCCGCCATTGGTCCGGAGGTGTCTTTGCTCAGGCTCATCAGCTAGTTAGCCATATAGGCTCAACACGTGTCCTCTACTACTCTCTTTTGTTAATTTACATGTGATGATGAGCAGTAGTTTGCTCTTTTAACTTGCATATCATAAGCAACGTCTGTCAATGGTATAGGTCCTCAATCAGAAAAAAAAAAATTTAGGAAACTATAGTATACTTTTGTGCAGAAACTTTTAAAAGTACGAAACTATAGCATATATATATTTATACAATTGGACTTGACTCGTATGAATTTAAATATAATTTTTTTATTAAATTCTAGACCTATCCTTTATATTTATATCTCATCCTCTCACATTTTATCCGATGTGGACTAGACTTTGTAATCAACTCATTTCAAACCTTATACATTTAACCAGATACGAGATAAAATCCAACACTCTCCACCTTAGTTCTTATCCGGATAAGCCTGAGCAAACAAGAGATCCGACGTATTGATATTTCGATCCACTCAAACACATAGTTTTAAATCAACACATTCATTGAACTGCACCACTACTGGATACAAACTACACGTTTTGCTTCACCTAGAACCCGACCGCTAGACCCACCTTTGAAGCCAATCTGTATAAACCCTCCAACCATGTCTCCCACATATGGACCACGAGATGCTCCACATAAAAGCGAATTCGCATAATTTCTCCAACCCTAGGTCCATGTCCTAGACCACCTTATGAAAACAACTCCATCTTAGGGGCTCACTTGAATATCACTACCAAAATACAGTCAATTAGCGACGGATGGTTAGCGACCGAAATATTCCGTCGTAATTAGCGACGGATTTGCGACAAATCGCCGACGGCATACCAACGATAAGCCGATATCATTTTTTTTTAAGGGTGAGAGAAGGTCGACAGTCCGTCGCCACGGCGTAGACGATATGGCGACGGATTCTCATCCGTCGCTATGCTGTCGACGATTTGGCGAGAAATGTTAGGAGAAGTGGCGGGATAAATTTCCAACTACGTAGCGACGGAATGGACGTCGCCAAGTTTACAATATAGCGTCGGCGTAGCGACGGAAGTGGTCCGTCGCTAGTCGGTCGCTAAATATACGTTCCAGACTTAAATTGAAATGACGGGAGGAACTTTTCATTCCCCCCAAATTTCACTCTCTCTCCTCTCTCCCTCTCACGCGGCGGTGATCGGCGACCTCCCTCTCCTCTCTCTCTTCTGCGGCGGTGATCGACGACCTCTCCTCTCTCTCCCAAAGGTAATCCCCTCTCCCTCCCTCTCTCTCTCTCGCGGTGGTCGTGGGTGCAGCGGGCTGGGGACGTCGGGGGCTGCGGGGACGGTGGAGACTGTGGGGGCGGCGGGGCGGCGGGTGCGTCGGGGGCTGGGGGTTTGGCGGGGGAGGCGGGGGGTGGGGGGGCGACGGGGGGTGGGAGGGGCGGCACTACAACAAATATGGCCTACAATAGCATGCGCAGAACGCTATAGAAAGCCTTCTATAGCGTATTCTGTCCGCTATAATTGTCCACGCTATAATATGTCAAGGCATGTGAACGCTATAACATTATAGCGTTCTTGAATGTTGTAGATAGATTATAGCGTTCGTGTATGCTATAGATGGTTAATAGCGTTCGTGAGTGCTGTTGATTGTTTATTGCGTTTGTGAATGCTGTAGATGCTTTATAGCGTCCGTGAATGTTGTAGATGGATTATAACGTTCGTAAATGATTTGATTTATTATAGCGTTCGTCATATGCTATCGTGATAGCGGCCAACAGTTTTGGAAAATGCTATTATATTTAGACGTTTTGAGTGCAATAAATCTGCTACAGAATTTCATATCTGAATAACCTGTTTTGTATCACATACAAATAACCCTAGAAATTCATGTTAAATCGTAATTTTAATTTCAACAATTTCAATCACAGCTTCAATTTCGATCAATCCAAATGTAGAAAAGGTTTGCCAAAATATGAACATGTTTCATTAAAACATTCAAGATGTACAAAAAATAGTTGTCATTAAAACATTCAAGATGTACAAAAAGTAGTTGTACGCCTAGTAGTGCAAAATAAACCATTCCATTTACAAGATATCAGTTGGCTAAAAAATAGTTCGATCTCCTCTTTCCTTCCAGCTATCCACAAGCATCAAAAAATTATACGCCAACCTACACAAAATTGAGAAGAAAATACATTATTATATAAAAAATAAGTTCACACAAGATCATATATTGATGAACAAGAACAAGAAGATAATTGAGCTCTACTCACCTGAGAGAAAAAACCATATTTTGTTCCCAGTGATATAGCTTATGTTCTATATATCTAGCATAACTCCAGCAGTTTGGGTTACTAAAGGATCAGGGTCAGTCGAAGATAGAACCAAAGAGTTTGCACTCTGAGAAAAAAGAACATGAAGTAATCAGTGTCCATTAAGAAAATATGTTGAGAAAATCAAAGGCACATTTGCATTTAAAAGATGCATAAATATAAAGAGTGTGTGGATGTTTAGGAGAACTTCAATAAATCCACCAAGGAAAAATGTTATTTTAATAAACACAAGAAACATAGCCAAAACGGATAATTCAGAAAGTAAACCTCTTGAGCAGACTGGCCAGTCTGAGCAGGTAAGACTACAATGTTCCCATTGTACTTAGTAGCAGCACCAGGGGCAAAAAAAGGAGAGAAGCGACCATCACCGTCAGTACTAGGTCGATACATTGATGTATAATAGCTTGTAGCAGGATTAAAAGGTTGCTGAACCTAAAGAAAAAAATGGTAAAAAAATATAATGAGACTTGACAATAAACAACAATAAAACATGCCCAAGTAATCATGCACCTTCTCAATAATCCAGCACCAATTTGGGTCCTAAAGCTGACCATATAACTTATAGTGTAGATAATAATGAATGCAAAGGAACATCAAGTGAAATTAGCAAAAAGGGGGAGAGGAGATACGAAAAGGCTCCGAGAAATGCAATATCAACAGAAAAGAAAACACATGTGTTTGATGCATGTTAATTGTTCACTTTTTCCAAGTGAACCCCTTCTCAATAAGATGTTTCTAAGTGAATCATATCTTAAAAGAAACATGTATTTTCCCCAAAAAAATAGAGTAGAAGGTGCATCCACAAAATCTATACAGGAAGTGATTCCACCTTTGATGTTAAGCTATGTGAAAATATTTCTTGGCCACTCGTGAGTCTGTTCCGACAAGGGCAACAGCTTCATAAATTAGTTTCTTTCTCTGCTACAACTAGAGAAAAGATGCAGGATCTGAGTTTTAAGGAAGATATTTTGGGGGAAATGATAGAAAATTTGCATAAATTACAAACAGTCTAACAAGTTAGTTTTTGACATGCCAGAAGTAACTTTGGACGTTTCTTCAACTATAAGAGAATAGCATATATAGTCTAAATAATATATTTTAACATTCTGAAAGTCATTCTGGACATTTAACTAAGATGATCAGAAAGAATAAGATGTATATGAACGATTCCATTAGTGCATACCCTGGAAAGGACACCTTAGATGACCTTAGTCTATTCCAAACCAGGCAGACCCTTTAATAGAACAACCTCAAGGTGCAATAAGAATTAGAGCACTTCATATAGTCCACCAATTAGTAGGAAAAATATATCACATGTCAATTGGTAAATTTTGTAAGTGACATGATTCGCCTCATAGTAAAGGAAGCATATTTTCAAGCTATCAAACAAAAGTTAACAGTTAAATCCAAATAACTTTAACGTCAAGCTCTAAGAGAGAATGAGGGTGAGACATCATGGTCAAATTGCTCCATTTAGACATAATTTGTTGCATATGCACAGTTATATCAGAGACTAGTGTATATGATACCTACAAACAACAACCAAAATCCTTCATCCCTAATTTTTGGGTCTCCTACATGAATCCTTCTTACATTCAGCTCCACAAAGGGTTCTCGTCTCCAAAGAAAACATACTAATTTATAAAAGGAAAGCACGACAAGAAAACTAAGAGGTGGATTTTTTCCACTAAATAGAGAAGTGGCACTAATTATAGGTTGGTGTCCCACTTCACTAATTAGAACCTCTGATTATTGGTTTGTAAAAGTTGTTTTTTCCCACTAATTAGTGGATGTGTTTGTTTTTCAATGTCTAATAGCCATCAATTTACCTTTGTACTCTTATTATAAAGTATTTCTAAAATATTACCTCCCCAAAACTTGTATCTATGAATATAGTAGATGGATTTGGAAGCTAATAGTATAAGTAAATTTGTCACTTGTCATCACCCATAATATATATCAGAAAGTATTAATTATATAAATAATGAGAATAAAGTAGCGTTGAATACCCTAATTAAGACGAATCTTGTCCATCTTCTTCCCAACCTTTTGACCAAACACAACGCATAAAAGCAAACATCAGCAACAAATTACTTACCAATAGCATAAATACACCTTATCAATGTTGAATTTCAATCAAATCTAGTCACGTTTCGCCGTCACGGTATCTAAAATCATTCAAATCAGACATAAGTAAAGCTAAATTCAAATTTAAATCACCAAAAAATTGATAAACTTATCACTAGATCAAAAGCTCACGTTGGTAAGAAGAACAAAACTAGGTTTTCCTTCTTCAACTTCTCCTTGTAGTGAACATCATCTGCTGCATAGCCATCCTAATTATGAAAAATCAACCTAAGTGATCAATCCAACAGCTCAAAAACTCTAAAAGCAACAAAATTTAGTCCAAATTTTGAGTGTTTTCTACCTAATCGACGACTTTGAAGACGGCCATGCCCCTACCGCGCCTTCGCCTCCTCCGCGAGCGCCTAAGCAGAAAAGGAACCTAAAGTCGAAGTCAAGAACGAGTTCCCAATCTAAATGACAAAAGGAGTCCTAACCCTGATCCTTACCTTGGCGAACCCCTTGGCGGTGTCGATCTGTGTGCCGAAGAACACTGTGACCTTCTTCCTTCCGTCTTCGACCTCCGGATCTTTCTCCTTCGGTGCGACCAACGGCTTCAGCGACTCAATCAACCGGGTTGTCTTCACGGACGAGGAGCGGTGCCAAAGAAAGAAGGAGACGAGTTCGAGCACGACGACTACGGAGGTGGTGATGAGGACGAGGAGTTGCCGGTGAGTATCGCAGTCATGAGGTCGAGCGGTCGAAGTAGGGTTTCTTACGGATCGGAGGAGAAAGATTTGGGGTAAAAGAAATTTTGACATGGTGAGACACCGACCCAACTTGATGCTGCGGCCACCGCCTTTTCGGCTCCCCCTCTTTTCTAGGCTGGAGGACTTTCCTTTGGAGAGAAAATTTTTGGGCGGCTTTCATTTGGAGCTAAGGATTTTGGAGGAGTAGAGAGAATTTGGGCGCCCTTTTTTGGAGAGAAAAAAATTTGGGCGCTCACCCAACGATTGAGCAGAAGAAAATAAATAAGTAGGTTAGGTTAGAATCTATCGAAACTCGAGAAAAACCAAGGGACGGATCTTAATTCTGTGGTTACAGTTGGTCGATATTTTACTTTTTTTGTAGTTTAGATTCTACAGCATTCAGGAAACGCTATAGATAGATATTTTTATAGCACTGCAGAAAGAACGCTGTTGTTGATAACATTCTATAGCGAAAACACTTGAACGCTATAGTAAAACTGCTATTGTAGGTCCTATTTATTGTAGTGCGGCGAGGTGCTATGGGTGGCGCGTGCGGGGCTTAGGGGGGGCGGCGGCGGGAGGGGGGTGAAACCATCGAGTGGTTTAGACACGTTTTGAGTCACTAATTGACACATTAGGACATGACTAGACCCCCCCCCCTCCATGTGGGCATACATTTCCCTTAGGACACGAGTGTTTGGTTTGGCTTTCATTCGTTTTTTTGGTTTGATTTCATGTTTTCTTTTGATACACTAATATAGGCAGTTTACTGTTTTTTTAAAAATGTTCAATTCGAAATCCAGGTTTTAAATGAGTCTTTGAAGGCCTATATACATGTATTTGAGGGTATATCTATGTAAGAGAGATTGGCAGATATTGATACATATGGCCATGTGATTGATGATGTGCTTGAGAGGTTGGGGGCTGTCACGCCCCGATCCGGGAAATCGCTCGTCCTCGCTAGATTTTTACCCGAATCATCGTCCTCGCTGGGGAGTGATGCCGCACGAGCCTAGAGTTGCGCTCGTACAAGGCAAGATAACAGTTCACTTAGTGATTATCTCAAATTCGTAACATAAGCAGCGAAAGGAAACAAAGTATAACACAAGAATCTCTTTTATTCATAATAAACTGAAGATTACAAAGGCTCTGAATAGCCCAACATATATGCCAATTGGCTACAACACTCATGATCTCTCTAGCTCACAAAGGATTACATTGTTCCATACATTATGCCTCTTTAAAGCCACCAAGTAGTCTTCGGCCAAACATCTCCATGTCGCAAGTCCGAACGCCTATGCGGTAGCTACTCTTGAACGCCAAGGACTCCATGTCTCGGCACGTCCAAGCCAAGCTCCGCCCCGCGCCGATCATAACCTGAGCCTGCACATAAACTAGTGGGGGATTAGTGCTTTCGTCCTCGCTTCGCACTGATCAAGACCCGCTCGCACCTAAACCAAACACTAAATCATTTAGTAAAACATGCAACTTAATTGGTGATCTTTCTATTTAGCCTTAGGATCAGTTTCATGACAATCTTTATATATAGCAACTTATCATAAATGTGTCCCATGCCGTATTCCTGCAGCAGATACAGTTAGACATAATCTGAAACATAAACGTAGTGATTCGTGCTCATCCCGTCCCATATTGCCTAGCCTGCACGGGTTAGAACTTAACATAGAATCATATCATTCACGCAACAACTAACCATAAACTTAGACCATGCATAAGGGTCGCAGGCCCTGCGCCTGCACCCGACTCTCATCTCAGCCCACCGGCCCTATCTATATGAAGGTCACGATATTTCGCACCGTAATGGACTTGGCATCTCTTACGTGTAAGCCTACAATCACTTCGATACGAATTGCTAGTCTAGTATCCGAAGGATCCCAAACTTACGGATATCATAGTTTATCACAGCACTGGACGGTCGCAATTCGTCCGAATGTTGTGCACCATAAATACCACACAAAATTCTCTCCTAGGCCGAACGGTCCCGGCGCCCCGGTGTAACCGTTCGAGGGAAGCCGCATCCGTGCACGGGCCATCCGAGTCCATTGACCATGCAATACGTGCCATAGCATACAAGTTATATCGTCCAACCAATCTCGTGTTCCATAAACATAGTTCCGCACCATAAACGTATTCGCGTCTCATAAACATAATCTACCATTCATATAGGGAGCTCCGTCGGCGTTTTGCCCCAACACATTCATATTGATGCACGACGCCCAATGGCTTAATCGTCTCGTACTCATATTTAATGCGTACCATTCGTAAGTTATTCTCATAGCCTAGTTCCGTAGTTACTTAGTCTTTTCGTAGCATAAGTGTCCGAGGGCACGCTCAGCGCCGTAATCAATATTCTACGTCTAGTGTTCAATGTTCTCGGAGTCGTGCACATGATGCACATCTCAATATCGTCTTTCAATGTTCTACCATCATTGTCCTACCGTGACCCGTACACTTGATGCACGATGTCGCTTCAATTGTTCGATTGTTCAATGTTCTATCTTAATGTTCAACATATACTTAGACCTTTCATCGCCGAGCCATGCTCGCTAACTCGATAACATCTTACGCATACCATAACATATTTTATTAGACGTGAAGGAATAGGGAGAGAGAGTCAAGAACCCGCCCATCTTAAGTTGATACGTCTTGTCGTCTCGTTGATTGAAGCGGCTCGCTTCCATACCTCGATCGCATAGCTACTCCCGGACTTAGCCATTCCTTTGAGCTACTCGGTTGATTTGGCCTATCGCGCCCATGCCACAATCTGTTGCAAGGCCACGATTTGGTTTCGCGGACACTTTATTGCATAAGGCAAAATATCGACCTCTTATCGTCCAGCGTAAAAGCATAGCCTGCACACCAGATCAACTAAAGTCAGCACTTGCTCAAACGGGACTTATCCTTTGTATCGATTCGATTCATAGATTCCAGCCGACTCAAAGCTTACCTTTGGGCAACGTAACTCTTGTATCAATTCGTATCGATACTTTACTGGGTCAACGCAACTCTTCGAGTCAACGACTCATCGTAATGCACTGTACGGAGCAGGGCATTACATAATATACCACTCAAAATCAGGTTCGTCCTCGAACCGAAACCAACACTTAATCCAAGTGCCTCGTATAGATCGCTTTACGATCTCATGTTACTATCGTTGGAATCATACGACTTAGTTTGGATCATAAACATATTTTAGGCATCCCACCAATATATACATTTCAGCCAAGCTGAGTTGTAGGATTATCGGAACAACTAACAAGCTCAACTTAATCCTCAAGCACCAATCAGTCTGTACTCGACTTAGTCATATCTTAGCGCCTATCCTCATACTACTTCTCGTATGCATCATCCCATAACATGCGATCATCTTCCAACATGTTGCACATAACTTAATTCAAACCATAACTTCGATCTCATAAGTTTTTCGTCGGCCACCTAACACTCGTATTGCATTAAGCCGTTGCGCATCCGATCGCAATAATTCTCCGCAATGCCTACTCGTCCAACCGTTTCCTATCTCTCGCATAACTCAAGTCTTTCATCCAATCATTCATAACGCTTGGGCTTAATGACATGGACTAAGTCAACATGTCACAAATTTCTTTGCCTACAATCCATACTCGATCTCGCACACAAGTATCCCCATATGACCCACATTCTCGAACTACCTACGCATCGCGTCTGGGGCTACCCCTGCTAGGTAACTTATCCAGATATCGTGCTTAATCTCTCCCGACACAAGAGGTCCACTTGAGTTTACGATGCTGAAAGACAACAATCTTTTTGACCCAAGGTCTCTTACGATACACCCATCTCCTATTCTCGACCGAGTACGAATCCTTTACTCAATTATCAATCAATTTTGACTAGTTCGTTCGCAACATAGATCGCATGCTCAACACACATAGCCTAACCGTTACTCAAACCGATCTAGGACACAACTCTTAGGGTCGTTCTACTTTCCGTCACTCTCGTGCATTGCAGAATTCTTGCAATCGCCTTACCGCATCACTATACTAGGCACGTTCCTTAACATATACTCAATCATCGACTGACCAAGTCTATCTTCGTATTCGTTCGATCGATCATAAACTTTCTAACCATATCGATCTAGTCGAAGGCTACTCGCTAACTTTCGAGACACGATACTCACTCGCTTAGACTTATCCTCAAAATGCACTACCTCATTCCTTATCCTTCTTACGCGACTTCCTTAGGGTCATCCTATGGGACTTCAACATTCATTTGATTTGGCGGTCAAGTCTTCTAGGGTCATCTGCCCCGAAACTACGCTCGATAATTGAAGATCATCAACGAGGGACAGTTACAACGAACCATGCTATATCCTATCGCGGAGCCAAATCAATTTCCGACAATTACTACGAGACTTTATCTAACCCGACGTAACTTACAAATCCATAATTGTCTACCGCCACGCAACTGATGCGCCGTTAACTACTCGAATCACTTATGCACATTGCATACCGTTACTACTCGAATCACTTGTGTATTACCGTCGACTATCTTTGCTTGTCGCATGACATCTACTCGCCTCAAGTCCGAGTTTACCTATTCGTGATCATAGTTCGACACATTTCGTACTCCTCGAAACCATCCTCGAACAACTTTCGCATCAAACCACAAGTCCATATCAAATTTATCACACCTCGCAAGTTCGATCATCCCCGCTGGATGAATCACCATACCAGCGCTCACGCGGAATGATCGTTCTAATTTGACGTGACGCATGTGCTAGGCTGGTGTTGCGCTCGCTCAAGACAAGAATGTCAACATAGTGGTGATCCGCGAAGCAATCCAGACACTTTCGTTTTCCTCCAAGTAACATTCATCCACTCTCATTTTTCTCCGAAGCATTTCTATCATTGTCATCCAAACTGTCATCTACTTAACTTACATCTCATTCATTCAACAACAATGTGTAACATAATTTTCATTCATTTGATCAGAGTATCCCCGAGTTATTGTATATCGTCTTTGATACGCCTCAATACCATCATCGATATGCATAACTTGAACATCTTCCTTTCTCATAAGCTTAAATTCGTTGCAATCACTACCGTTATCTGAACTCGAATACGAATCAAGTCTTGCACACATCAAGATTTATTTTATTGTACTTATCTGTCATCTTCACGACATAATTTTCAATTCACATATTCATTCTCATATCCCTAACTCTCACTTCCAATCGTGCTATCGACTCATCGCGCTAACCCAAATTCGTTCGCACGATTTCTCCGTACCTACTCAACACGTTCCGAAGAAGTCGTCGTACTAACTCAACATAAGTTCGACCGGGTCGACTATTTCCTCCACGTAATATTCCTTCACTATGCTCAACTTATCGTTCGACTTACACTTAACGAATTCTCGCCGACGTATCATCCATAGGTATGACTTCACACATAATCATTCAACTCAATTCATCGAAGCATACTTGCATCGACTTCTCTCATGTCATTTTCACTCAAATCTCGGTATTACTCCGTCCGTTGCGGACAAACCTATCGTAACAACATAATCATCTCGACAAAGTCTATCGCGAGTCACCAACCGGCTTAACATAGATATCGCTAAGTGGTATCCCATATACCGCTCAGGATCGAGCCTATCTTTATCGATACAATACTTTGCTATACTGATCGCATAATTGGTATTGCATATACCACTCGAAATTGAGTCATTACTCGACATCACACTTCGCATAGGTCCGACTTCTATCTCAACTTAACCGTCCCGTATGGCGATACTTCCGATCTCAGCTCTAACGTTAGCTCAAGTTTGACACACATTCAATCTAACCGTGTCATGGCGATCATATCGATCACACCCGCAACATTCGCTTATTCAAAGCTCAATGCGACATATGGCCAACATAAATGTTTGTCTACTCAACTCGACTCCGCGACCAACTCGATTCTTTACTATCGCATCCGCGATCTTTCTGAATCTCGCTCGTTGCAACTCGTGCAACAACTCATTCTCGATACTCAAGCTCTTTACTCAATCTCGTACAACATATCGCTATTCATCCGTATAGCCATACAACACGCATCATACCATATCGACTCATTGCACCGAATGTAACGAATGATTCACGACTTTGCTGCACTCCGTGCAACCAACGATACATAACCATTCCCGTAGTCGTATAACACGCATCACCTCACATATTGATCTATTGTACTTCGTGCAACCCACAACACATATCTCCTCGCACTTCGTGCGACCAACAACACATATCGTTGCACTTCATGCAACCAACATCACCATATTCATTGCACTTTGTACGACCAGTACTCTCCGATGGCACCCGAAGATAGCGTGATAGTCACGATATACTTGTGGCAGATGTACGTACTTAATATAGACTTATTGTATGGAACATCCAATGTAGCATCGAACAGATCCATGAGCCCTGCGGTTGCAGAAACAACGAAGAGTCAACTGAATTCGATAGCAAAGCAACTAAGGGTCAAAGAGATTCGTGTACGGTCCAAAGAATTGAACCGCTCTGATACCAACTTGTCACGCCCTGATCCGGAAAATCGCTCGTTCTCGCTAGATTTTTATCTGAATCATCGTCCTCGCTAGGGCGTGATGCCGCACGAGCCTGGAGTTGCGCTCGTGCAAGACAAGATAACAGTTCACACAGTGATTATCTCAAATTCGTAACATAAACAGCGAAAGGAAACAAAGTATAACACAAGAATCTCTTTTATTCTTAATGAACTGAAGATTACAAAGGCTCTGAATAGCCCAACATATATGCCAATTGGCTACAACGCTCATGATCTCTCTAGCTCACAAAGGATTACATTATTACATACATTATGCCTCTTTATAGCCACCAAGTAGTCTTCGGCCGAACATCTCCATGTCGCAAGTCCGAACGCCTATGAGGTATCTCCTCTTGAACGCCAAGGACTCCATGCCTCGGCACGTCCAAGCCAAGCTCCGCCCTACGCCGATCATAATCTGAGCCTGTACATAAACTAGTGAGGGATTAGTGCTTTCGTCCTCGCTTCGCATTGATCAAGACCCGCTCGCACCCAAACCAAACACTAAATCATTTAGTAAAACATGCAACTTAATTGGTGATCTTTCTATTTAGCCTTAGGATCAGTTTCATGTAAATCTTTATATATAGCAACTTATCATAAATGTGTCCCATGTCGTGTTCTTGCAGCAGATACAGTTAGACATAATCTGAAATATAAACGTAGTGATTCGTGCTTATCCCGTCCCATATTGCCTAGCCTGCACGGGTTAGAACTTAACATAGAATCATATCATTCACGCAACAACCAACCATAAACTTAGACCATGCATAAGGGTCGCAAGCCCTGCGCCTGCACCCGACTCTCATCTCAGCCCACCGGCCCTATCTATATGAAGGTCACGGTGTTTCGTACCGTAATGGACTTGGCATCTCTTATATGTAAGCCTACAATCCCTTCGATACGGGTTGCTAGTCCAGTATCTGAAGGATCCCAAACTTACGGATATCATAGTTTATCACAACACTGGACTGTCGCAATCCGTCCGAATGTTGTGCACCATAAATACCACACATAATTACCTCCTAAGCCGAACGGTCCCGGCGCCCCGGCGTAACCGTTCGAGGGAAGCCGCACCCGTGCACGGGCCATCCGAGTCCATTGACCATGCAATACGTGCCATAGCATACAAGTCATATCGTCCAACCAATCTCGCGTTCCATAACTATAGTCCCGCACCATAAACGTATTCTCGTCTCATAAACATAATCCACCATTCATATGGGGAGCTCCGTCGGCATTTTGTCCCAACACATCTATATTGATGCACGATGCCCAACGAATTAGTCGTCTCGTACTCATATTCCACACGTACCATTCGTAAGTTATTCTCATAGCCTAGTTCCGTAGTTACTTAGTCTTTTCGTAGCATAAGTACCCGAGGGCACGCTCAGCGCCGTAATCAATGTTCTACGTCTAGTGTTCAATGTTCTCGGAGCCGTGCACATGATGCACATCTCAATATCGTCTTTCAATGTTCTACCATCATTGCCCTACCGCGACCCGTACACTTGATGCACGTCGCTTCAATTGTTCGATTGTTCAATGTTCTATCTTAATGTTCAACATATACTTAGACCTTTCGTCGCCGAGCCACGCTCGCTAACTCGATAACATCTTACGCATACCATAACATATTTTATTAGACGTGAAGGAATAGGGAGAGAGAGTCAAGAACCCGCCCACCTTAAGTCGATACGTTTTGCCGTCTCGCCGATTGAAGCGGCTCGCTTCCATAACTCGATCGCATAGCTAACTCCCGGACTTAGCAATTCCTTTGAGCTACTCGGTTGATTTGGCCTATCGCGCCCATGCCACAATCCGTTGCAAGGCCACGATTTGGTTTCGCGGACACTTCATTGCATAAGGCAAAATGCCGACCTCTTATCATCCAGCGTAAAAGCATAGCCTGCACACCAGATCAACTAAAGTCAGCACTTGCTCAAACGGGACTTATCCTTTGCATCGATTCGATTCATAGATTCCAACCGACTCAAAGCTTACCTTTGGCCAACGTAACTTTTGCATCGATTCATATCGATACTTCATCGTAATATACCGTGCGGAGCGGGGTATTACAGGGACTGCCTCTCCTTGGCAGGAAAAGCCCTGCAACAGTAAGAATGATTGTGGCCATGTGGCCTATGTGATGTTGAGTAAGGGAGGAAAGTGAGGGTGTGTGTGGCATGGATTGTGAGTGTTGTGTATTTTCTGTGTATTAATAGAGTGTTAGTGAGAGAGTCGTTTGGGTAGTATTGAGTGCAAGTGTCTGATACTAGAAAGTATCATGGAGCATTGAGTCAGAGAGCATATGTCTTATTTGTGGGTGTCTTGGAATAATCAATAGGAGAGTAGAGTGTATCAGTTGTGTGCTTCTATATAGTTATATATATTTATACATCTAACTGTGATATACATATGTGTATATGTGCTTTGGAGAGTGAGGAATGAAGGCAGGCCTACCATGCCTATTAGCATGTAGCAAGGCTTGGGGTGTAATGTGTGAGTGCAGCCATGGTAGAAAATATAGGTAATGCTAGTGTAACTAGACTAAGGTAGTGCTTGCTAGATAGTAAGGACACTCTAGCATCCTAACCAAGTTAATTTTAGCCTAGATATTTAGGATATAGCTCCCATATCCTAGAAGTGGACTCTTGCAATTTAGAAATAGATAGATTGACTCAGTTTGATTAATTGAGATATAATTGACCCTTGACCTAGATTGATCTAGTTTGACTTGCTTTGACTTGCTATGACCTAGTATGACCTAATATGACTTAGTTTGACTTTATTTGACCTAGTTTGACCTAGACAGTTGACCAGGTTTGACTTAGAGTTGACTTTGACCTAGATATGACTTAGAATTATTTAGACTGCATCGTATATTTCAATTACCTTATTTCTGAATACACCATAACCTGTTTTACTCTAAATAGGATTCTGTGACACCAGTTCGGAGTAAACTTGATTCTAAGGGTAATTGCTTATGATATATCTTGTTTCCAGTTAAGATGATTGTTTATTCACCTATAATGACCCTAAAACTTGATTTGCTGCTGCAAGCATACAACACCACAAAAATATTTACTGACTCGTCAAGTTGAACCGTGTATAACATGCTCGACGCTTAAGAGGAATCATTTAGACTTAGTAGACTATCGAACTATCGGTATCGGACTATCGGTATCGGTATCGGTATCGAACTATCGGACTATCGGTATCGGTATCGGACTATCGGTATCACTAGCGGACTATCGAACTATCGGTATCAAACTATCGGTATCGTACTATCGGTATCGGACTATCTGTATCGGTATCGTACTATCGGTATCGGTATCGAACTATCGGTATCGGTATCCGTATGTACTTAGTATCGATCGTAGCAGATTAGTATCTGTCGATAGGTTTGGTATAGGTCGTATCAAATTGGTATTGGCTAAGCGAATTGGTATCATCCTATCCGATATGTATTGACCGTATAGCTAGGTTTCGTACCGGCCTTATCGATTCGGTATCTGCCATATCCGATAGGTATCGGCCGTATCGAATATGTATCGACCGTATCAAATTAGCATGCTGGAAGGTTTAGTAACAACTGTACTTAGATTTTCACTCTCTCGTACGTGACTCTCTTGTAATGGTATTCTAGCTCGAGAAGGGAAAAATCTAAGTACAGTTGTTACTAAATCTTCTACCATGCTAATCTGATACAGCCGATACATATCCGATACGGCCGATAGCTATCGGATATGGCCGATACCGAATCGATAAGGCCAATACGAATTCTAGCTATACGGCCGATACATATCGGATATGACGATACCAATTCGCTTAGCCAATACCAATTTGATACGGCCTATACCAAACCTATAGACCGATACTAATCTGCTGCGGTCGATACTAAGTACATCCGGCCTATATACCAGCAGATCTACCAGTTACATGATTATATACTAATTCTGTTTAGTTTGTCTTACGATACAGATTTTTCACATCCAATCTGTGATGGATCGTTATTTCGTTAATCGTACATGGATGTACAAACGACAACACGAGAGCAGAATAGGTGTGAGTGACGATTTTCAAGCAGGCATAGAAGTGTTTCTTAAGTATGCCATGAGCAAAGCTCAATATATGGACGGTAACAAAATCAAGTGTCCATGTCATAATTGTCGTAATAGACGTTACGAAGAAGTGGTGAGTGTAAGAGATCATTTGACCCGTAAGGGTTTCATACGTGATTACGGCCTGTGGTCATCACAAGGTGAACTATATGCGGAAAGACAGGTTGCGAATGCCGCTACTTATCCTTTTGATGATAATGCTACAACGGATTTTGTCGTCGAAGACGACGAATACTCCGTTGATTATGGAGACCTGCAGAACCTTGATATGGTGTACGATGTGGCAGGGCCTAATTTTGATCCGGAGGATCCTAATCCCGAGGTGAAGGAGTTCTATGATATGTTTCAGGATGCTAAAATTTTTTTGTATCCTGGTTGTGAACCACATTCCGTACTATCAGTGACGACGTAGTTGTTGAACATAAAGTCTGATTTTAACTTACCACAAACTTGCTATGATCAGATTATACAACTAATCAAGGAGGTGTTACCGAAGGAATCAAAAGAGCTTCCAAAAACTTCTACAAGTCGAAGATGATGGTCCGACAACTAGAACTGGGATACGAGAAGATAGATTGTTGTAGCAACGGATGCATGTTGTACTACAAGGAGAACGAGGATATAGAAAGTTGCAGCTTTTACAATGCGAATCATTACAAGCCAGTCAGGAAAAAAGAAAAGTCAACTAGAAAATGATGCCCTTACAAGTATATGCATTACTTGTTGATCACGAAGCGCTTGCAGAGGATGTATATGTCTCAGAATACAGCTGAACATATGACGTGGCACAACGAAGAACGCACAAAGGACGATGGAGAATTATCACATCCTTCGGATGTAGAGGTGTGGAAATATTTCGATTTGCGTCATCCAGATTTTGCTGCAGAGCCTAGAAATGTACGTCTGGGGCTATGTTCTGATGGCTTCGTCCCTTTCGGGCAGTCAGGATCTCAATACTCCTGCTGGCCGGTCATTCTGACCCCTTACAATCTGCCGCCATGGATGTGTATGAAGACTCCTTATATGTTCTTGACAGTTATCATACCGGGTCCCAAAAATCTGACGAAAAATGTCGATATATATTTACAGCCGTTGGTGGATGAGCTGAAACAGCTGTGGGAGATCGGCGTCGAGACCTATGATATTTCCAGGAAACAGAACTTTCAGATGAGAGCTTCACTGATGTAGACAGTCAATAATTTTTTCGCATATGGTATGCTGTCGGGATGGAGTACTCACGGCACCATGTCTTGTCCGATATGCATGGAAAATAGAAAGGCATTCCGCCTTAAGCATGGAGGAAAAACTTCTTTATTTGATTGTCATCGTCAAGTTCTGTCCGCGAGTCATCCTTGGAGAAGGAACAAGGACGCGTTCAGAGCTGAAAAATAAGAATTTTCTCATCCGCCTGCCAGATTTTTGGTATACGATATTTGGGAAGATGTAAAGGACTTTCTCACTGTAATAGAAGATCCATCGAACAATCGTGTCGATGGATTCGAACAAAATCATAAGTGGACCAAACGGAGTATCTTCTGGGACTTGTCTTATTGGAAAGATAATCTTATAAGACATAATTTTGATGTTATGCATATCGAAAAGAATGTGTTCGATAATGTCTTCAATACCGTCATGGATATTAAAGAAAAGAAGAAGGACAATCCAAAAACAATACAAGACATTGTCGAGATATGTAAGCGTCCTTATCTGAACTTGATACAAAGGGGAGCTGGTGGACAATTAAGTAAGCCGATAGCACAATACACATTGAGCAAGGAAGATAGATTAATAATCTGCAAGTGGGTATCTACTTTAAGATTTTCCGACGGCTATGTGTCGAATTTGTCTAGATGAGTTGATCTCAATGAACGCAAGCTAACGGAAATGAAGAGTCATGACTGCCACGTGTTTATGAAAAGATTACTGCCCATTGCTTTGAAAGAGTTGATGCCTTCTGCTGTATGGATTCCGTTGGCCGAATTATCTATACTCTTTAGGGTTATTTGTTCAACTAAGTTGACTGTGCAACACATGGTTGAACTTGAGGAGAAGATTATCTTAACAATTTACAAGTTGGAGAAAATATTTTCTTCTGGCTTCTTCGACAGCATGGAGCATCTACCGATTCATCTAGCATACGAAGTCCATGTCGGTACATTTGTTCATTATCGATGGATGTATCCATTTGAAAGGTACATAAAAATCGATATAATTTAAGTTGAATTTTAGTGGGTTTTAAAATTCATTTTTAATTCTTAAGATAATTTGTCTCTCTAGATACCTATACCATCTAAAGAAGAAAGTTGGCAACAAGGCTCATATATAGGCTTCGATATACGAAGCATATCTTATCGAAGAGGTGTCAAACTTCTGCTCCATTTATTTCGATACTTATATTGAGAGAAATCGAAATAGGCCTCAAAGGAATGACGAGGACGTTGAGGATGGAGGTATATTCAATGTAAGGGGCAAACCTGTTGGGACTAGTAAAAAACGGTGGTTGACTGACGACGACTATGATGCCGCTCACCGATATGTCTTGTTAAACTGGGACATACAAGAAGTGAGAGATTTGGAGAAGTAAGGCAGTACACTTGCACTCGCTATAATCTCTAATTTGATGAAGTAAGTGACTACACTTATATCTTCTTATTTTCTCTAATAGTGTATTTAGAGATGAAATCAAAATGAGGACACCCGATATTATCGATGAGGGACTTCAAAGAGAGGTTGATTGTACATTTCCATCGTGGTTTCGCAAAAACGTAAGTAACTGAGATTATAAATATATAATCTAGAACATTTAAGTTATAAATATTTGTTTACATGTTTTATTGTCTGAAACAACACTCACTCATAAGAGTGTTCGTTATCTGGCATTGGGACCGAAGAAGCAAACAAAGACTTGGCCAGGCTACGTCGTTAATGGCTTCAGGTTTAAGGTAACTCAGAATGCTATAAATGTCGAATTTATCAATGACGGCATCAGTACCAAGGATTCTGGTGTTTGCATAAGAGGCACCATCTATGACGACGAGCCGGACTTTGACTATTATGGAGTGCTTCGAGATATTGTAGATTTACAATATACTGGCCCATATGATATGCATATTGTGATGTTCAAATATGAGTGGTTCGATACGACACTAAATATCGGTTGGAGAATCGATAAACAATTTGGATTTGTCGATATAAATCATCGCATGAGGTATAGAGGGTCCGATATATTTGCGATAGCAAATCAGGCTGTTCAAGTCTACTATACAAGCTACCCAAGGCGTCGTAGAGATCGATTTGACTGGTGGGAAGTATGCAAGATTAAATCTAGAAATACATTCAACGTTGGAGACCCATCATACCAAGAGGACCAGATCGAAAAGTCTCAATACTTGGGACAACACTCGGATACAATGGATGTTTAAGATATTGTTGAGGAAAATAGAGGGGAGGAAAAGGTTGATACACAAGACTTAGCTGTCAACCAGGGGAGAAAGAGGCGTCATGTCCCAAATATTGAGGCAGAAGAAGAAGAAGAAGACGAATTTTATGGGGATGAGGATACAGATGAAATCGACGATGAAGATAAGGATGAGGATGAGGAGGAGGATGATGATGAAGACAAGGCCGAGGATGAGAACGAAGACGATGATTAGGTTAAATATTTTTTTATATTAAAAACACTTCCAATTACGTGAATTAAGTTTGACCTCATAAAAGCAATTACGTGAATTCATGTTTTTTTTTCGTTCGATTATTTACTTATTACAAATGACACTCCTAGTCTTTTTCGTCGCGGCAACACTCGTCTCCCTACTGGTGGTATGTATATTTTAGTTTAGATATTTATATTCATTTACACTTTTATATTGTTAATTATGTTTATGTGTTCTATTTATAGGTCATGATGGCTGGCCATGGTCGTGGTGCTGGTGGTGGTGGTGGTGGTAGTGGTGGTGGTCGTTGTGGTGCTGGTAGTCGTGGTCGCATTTAATCTTCCCGGAATGTGACCCCATCCAGCGAGCCCGACTCGGAGAGTACCCCGGGCACAGACGCATCCCGCCGTCGATCGACAACTTCATCGAGGCGTGAGTCCGGATCTGCTAGCGGATCCGTTTCACTATCGGACCCACTAGCGGATCAACCAGCAGGATCCACCAGTGGATCCCCCAGTTACTGCACAGTGGGCCCCGGAGTACCCCCATACTCGATTCCATCCGGTTACTGGGGAGTACATGCGTGGACCCGCGGATCCTTCGACGGCACCAGAGAGGCCGAGAGGCGAGTTCCGACGAGAGCTATGGCCCGCAGGGACCTCGTAAGTAAATTTAAGATAATTTATTAAATATCTTTCATTTATTCAAGTTAATAATCCAGTCGTTTCTTCTTTGCAGGTTTTTTCTATTTAATGTTGCCAGGATCTTGGAGAAATTATCAGGACTAACTTCCATGGTCCCTACCTCAACTTTTCGTCGGTGCCCCCAAACTTGAAGTACGTCTGGCTCGACGAGTTGAGGATATATATCTATATCTTCTGGTTAATTATTAGTTACTCTTTAATCAACCATTTTTTAAATTACGTGATAATTAGATTTGTATGTTAGACGACGTACTGGTGGCCCCCCATCGTGAGGACACGATCCGCAGGACCTACAGAAGCGCTTGTAGAAGCATGGAATTTCAGAACCCGAAAGTCTATGTGCCAGACTACATGTGCCAAAGCTTGGACAAAGTGCGTCACAGCAAAGAGCAACAAATATAGACATTGAAAGAGGATTTTTTATTTCACATATAAAAATCTATTACATGTCTAAGAAAGACTGTACAAGGAAGAATTTCTACAAATAAAGAATCCTAAGTCTACAGCCAGCAACCACCATGCGCCTCCAGTCAGGCGCAGCAACCACCATGCACCCTCAAGTAGGCACAGCAATCAACATGCGCCCTCAGCCAGGCGCATCCCACCATGCGCCCTCAGCAAGGTGCATCCTTTTCAGCAGCTCAGTTATGAGCATCCCCAGTTATGTGCATCCCTTCAGCAGTCCAGTTATGTGCCGCTCTTCCAGCCAGGCTCACCTGATAAGTGCTTCGACTAAATGAAGCATTTAACCCTCTAGCTGGAACCAAGGAAGAGAAGCGCACCGTAAATCTGTCGCCAGGAGAGGCTTCGAAAGAGCCTCCAAAGGCGAAGGAAGACCGTGATCGAAACCACGGCTAAAGGAGCAGCTTTCAACACAACCAGAATGGACTACACCCATTTTGAAGGAAGAAAGAGCTACCAAAGCCGCAGCACCGCCATTCCGATCTACGGCTCTTCCGGAGTAACGGAAACGAGGCCCGAACATCCCTATCTTTGGATGCAACAGGCACCTTCCGCCTGCCTCGGAAGCCCTCGATTCTGTCTTTTGGATGTAACAGTCACCTTCAAGTGCATCAGCGAAGACACTGCGTTGCATCTTCACCCTCGGGAGCATCTTGCCAATAGAATGCATTCGAGTAAACGATTTCATGTCGGAAAGACGTGAGAGAACGAAAAGCAAATCTTCTTTCCATGCCACTATTTATAGGTCGGGCAAATCAAACCCATGCGCCAAGTGGATGGCTCTCCGAAATTCCGTGCAATGAATTTGCATTAAATGGATGAACCAGACGCTTCGAATTCAGCCAAGTCAAAACGGCTATTTAAAGCACTCGAAGAACGTAACAGTTGTACCATCAAAGACGTCTCACGAAGTGGATGCGCCGGCCAGACGCGCCCTTCTACATCAAGCGCATCACACAGACGCGCCCTTCAGTACTAAACACATCATAGGAGATGCGCCCCCATGCGTCCCCATATGCCTAGTGGAACGCTAACCGACGTGCCCACTCAGCTGTCCATCGTGTAGCACCCAATTTCCCAAATGAGAATAATTTTAAAATTTCGTGTTTATAATTATTTTAATAATAATATTTAATTTATGATATGATTTTTGGTGATTTTAAATTATTTTAAAATTATTTAAATCAATGACTTGTGGTTTTGACGTTTTGCTAGTGAAACCCTAGAGACTGTTTGACCTAGAGCCTAACCATGAGATTATAATATTTTAATATCATTTTTGGCCTAAGGATATTTTTGCATTTGACCTCTTTGAATTATTTTGATATTATTTTATTATTTATGATATTGTTTTGGGATTATTTGAGTCGGGTTCGAATTTCAACTCATTCCGACTTGTATCGGGGACCCGGGGTAGTTTTGACTCTAACGGGCCCACACACTAGTTAGGCATGGCCCACATAATATTAATTTTAGTCCACATGATATTAATTTTAGTTAGTGACTAGACTAATTATTTTGGTTAGTATTAATATGGATTAGTGTTTTAGGATTGACCAAACTACCCCCGACTTAACCCCTTACCAATGTATTAGTAAATAGACTAGAAAAGGGGCTTTTGGACTTTTTCTAATAGGACAAAACCACCTTTATGGCCAGCCACAATAAGGATAGGGTTGAGCCTCCCATTTGTCATTATCCATCTATTTTTCTCTCTCTTGTTCTTCCCCAAATTCCTAGAGAGCAATCCCTAGCAATTTCTCCACCAAATCATTCTATTTCACCACCAAATCTTCTTCTTTCCTTCTCCATTCTAGCCAAGGAGGAAGCTACCCAAGTTTGGGAGGATTCGGAGCTCGTTCGTGTCCTTTTGGAATCTCTAGGTGTCGGTGTCGCTCCGGGAAGTCTTTTCTTCGATTCGATCTACCGGGAGGTATAAATCCCTCCTCCTTTTATTTCCTCATGCATATAGGTCTATTTTGAACCCATAGGAATGATCCCCATGGTTGTATCTCCATTTGTGTCCATTTTGTGTCCATTTGGAGGTCATAGGAGTGTCCTTTGTGTTGTGGATGTGTTCATGTTACATATATAGATTTATATATATATATATATATATATATTGTAATGAGAGTGTATCTATATTTATATATGTAATAAATGGTTCATGATGATTATATAATCAAGTTTGTGAGTGTGGTTCCTCATATTATTATTGCTATTATTGTTGTGGATAATTAGGATATATATTGTGTATTCTTTTGGCTCAAACTATCTAAATCCGTCATAATTTTTATCCACGTTTTTAATTTCAGCTCTAACTTAGAAATATCATAACTTCTAGCTCAAAGCTCGGTTTAATCTCCCATTTTTTTAAAAGAAGCGTATTGAAGTTAGCTTTCCAAAAAAATGTATTAATAGGCCTAATTCTTTCTTTAACTTTCTGGAGAATTATTTGAGTGTCAGGTGTACGAAAGACAAACGCGTTCTCGATGTTTTTGCGATTTCGGGAGTTTTCGGAAACAAAAATGCGATCCGTTTGAAGTTTCGGAAAGCTAACACATAGATCTATAACATACTTTAATCCTAGAATTTAATTCATGCTGAGTTGGTACAGTATTGATTATTAGTAAGAGTTACTATTCGGCATATGCATTTTGTGCACCCTTGTGTGTAATATAATGTTCTATTTGATTTTAACCCATGTTAATGTATATACATTATGTAACTAAATAGAGAATGCAAGCATGAGTAAATAGTTAAATAAATGATGTATGAGGTGTAACATCCTATCTAATGTAAGCATGTATAAGTATGGCTTGTAATGAATATGTAGGTTCCATATTATGTAATGTATGTTGCATATAGTAGTGCAAGAGAATAAATGAATGATGAATGAATGCAAGCATGAATGTAATGTAATGATAGATGTAATGTATGTAATATACAAGTTAATGAGATGTAATGTTCTATGTTAACACAAATCCTATATTACCTCATGTACCCCTTACACTATGTTGACACTATCACACTTGACACTTTGTTCACTTACACTTTGACACTCTTTGATATGTATACACTATGTATGTCCATTTAACCCTCACTTGCCCCTTTGCCATGTTCACATACACACACATAGCCTCTTAAATAAGTATTTATGAATATAGTTAACTTAGCTATGTATGTATATTATATATATGGTAGCATATTGTATTGTAATATATAAGTTTATATAGCCATTGAAATGCCATGATTATAGACCTAATGTTGAATACCAATATATGCATGTGTATATATGTGTAGACATGTATAGCTTAAAGTAATAGATTACCTAGTGTATATCTAATGTGAATTCTTGCCTATTTGAGTATTGAATAATTGCATGCTATATAGAGTTGGGTGTATGTTGGCTTGTATAGCCTTGTATTGATGTGTGCTTGTTAGGATAGTCTTGGTTAGGCCTAGTAAGACTTGCTGGGTTAGGACATGACCTAGCTTGACCTAGTTTGACTAGTGCAGTTGACCAGAGTTGACCAAGGGTTGACTTTGGCCTAGTTTGACCTAGATTCATGTAGAATGCATTGTAGTGCTTTATATTACCCTTTTGGACATGTTGTGACTTGTGCTGTTCTAATTAGGAGCCAGACACCCCTCCTCGG
Organism: Iris pallida; assembly: GCA_029216955.1. NCBI lineage: Eukaryota > Viridiplantae > Streptophyta > Magnoliopsida > Asparagales > Iridaceae > Iris > Iris pallida. The sequence continues at coordinate 8,309,896 of JANAVB010002395.1, read as the reverse complement.
ACAGTATCTTTACCTTGGACATTCATATATCAGGCTAGTACATTCTCTGATCATTTCATAACTTGCTTAGAATTATATTCTTGCTCTAGTTTACCTTATTTGATGCTGTCACGATATTATCACGGATTGGTACTATATGGATCCCTACATTGAGATGTTATCCCCCTCGGGAGCATCGGATACATTGTGTCATGTGTTTCATGTACATCGTGTATTCCTCGCTCTCATGTTATTCATGTTTCTCATGTGCATCATGCTCGTTCATGCTCGCTCGTGTACTCTTATGTGCTCTCATGAATCGGTCATATTTCCCATGTATCTCATGTATAACCTATATTGCATGTGCACTCATTTATGAGCCTTCATGTGAATTTCATGTGCACCCATTTTTGGGCCCCCCATGTGAACTTTATGTGCACTCATGTATGAGCTCTCATGTATACTTCATGTGCACCCTTTATGGGCTTCATGTGAAAACCATGTACGTAACATAACTTGTTTGGATCCTTGTGTATTGATTGGGGTGTGGGAGAGTATAAATAGTCATGTGAACAATTCCAAAGTAGTATAGCCATGTGCACCTCTTTAGTATAGTCATGTGCAAATCCAGCCGTTCACATGTCGACTTTGTACTCTAAATCACTAGTCACTGGTAGCTCTCTACTTATAGTAGATATTTCTATTACAGTTCTCTCTCTGTTTACATCATGTACTTTTTTTCAGTTTCATGTATCGTACTCTCTTGCATGTTTATATTTTCTAACCTGTTATGATCTGTGTGAGATGTATTGTGCTCGCTCCTGTCCTGACTGGACCTGTTGATAAATTTTACAGATGGCCTGGGATTGCCTTCTAGCCTAGAGAAGACACAGTAGGGGCTGTTTAGGTAGTTATTTCATTTTGTCTGGAGTTGTATTTACTTTGTGGATTACTGTATCTGTATTTGAGTTTTGAGATGTATTTCTGGGTTTATGTATCTTAGACACTTAGACTTCTATCTCATGTATCTCTTTTGGATTTCATGTTTTATCTATCCTTATCATGCTCTACCTTAGATGTGATTGAGGCTGTATCTGCTATGTCACCCCCATTCGGGGAGTATAAACTGTTTAGTCTTATACTGTTAGATGCATTGAGACCTAGGACAGCGTTCTACCGCCGACACTGCGGCGTAGGCTGGGCATTGTTACGTTCTCGTGCCCTAACTCTAGGGTGCGGGTCGTGACACGTTTTTAGTGGTGGCCCATGCAGGTCGAGTTTATGTAGTGGTATTCGAACTAGAGTACCACTACAGCCTGCAGTAGGAATATGATATATTTTGAAGGTACTCAATTACGGTTAGGATTCCTTGAGAGATTCCTGGGACGACCCTTGAGAATCTTATTTTAACTTCGATTTGAAATTTGTTTTTTCCTGATTTGATTTACCTTTACTTCCTGTTATTGAACTTGATTTTGATGGATTATTGTTGAATTTTGAATCTTGATGTTAGTGGTTGAATTTGAGTCTGTATTTTTATGATTTTTGATGGATTATTGTTGAATTTTGAATCTTGATGTTAGTTGTTGAATTTGAGTTTGTATTTATATGTATATGTACATTTTTTTGGAATTAAGGTATAACCTGATAACATACTTGATAAGGACAGTGAGAAAGGTAAAAGTCTACTTTATTATGGAATTTAGAATTTATTGCAGTCATATTTGCTAGCATGACAAGGACGTAGAGCCTGATATAGCTATACTTATCTTAGTTATGAAATCTAGATTTTCTTGCAGCCATACCGGGTGGCGTGGTAAGAATTCTAGATAACATGATTATAGGGTGTATGCCTTATTATGGACTCTATCGTTTATTGCAGCTATGCTTATTGGCGTGGCAGAATTCTGACAACATAATTTCAAGAAGACGCATATGATTATCAGATTGTACCTTAAATATTTTTGGACATGTTTTTTCTACTTTTGTTTCAGTCCTTCAAAAAAAAAGAAAAAGAAAGAAAGAGAGAATTGTTATTTGTTTGTTTTGTTTTGTTTCTCATTTATTTAACTTAGGAGTAGCTTTAACTGTTTTTATAAACTTTGTGTAACTTCTTACTATGAAATTCTTCTTAATACAATGAATCGATGATTTTGCTAGACTTTATCTTGAATTTGAAAATTTAGCTCTGGGTTTCAAAATGGGTTTTTCTTTCAAACAGATTTTATCGTTATTTCTTTCTTACTATTATTCTTGTATTAAATAATAATAATATTACTGTCTTGATTACGTCAATAACCTGCTTGCAACCTTGGTAGGAATCTAATTGTTGGTATTAACGTAGAATTAAAATTTTATATTGGGACATGAGAATATATATGAATATATATAGTGGACACTTTTCTGACACTTATGCATGCTACACTTGATTTCCACATATCTGAATACATATTAATATGTCGTTAATGTTTAAATTTTCAAAACCCCAATATTTCCGATTCTCTGCTTTTCTAGCTTAACTTGTAATTTAAATATAAATTTTCATGATAATAGTTTTATTTATATCACTGCACATGTATGTTATACGTAGGGTTTCAATTCAAAAAAAAAATTTGGTTGAGTTTTGTGTTTAAATTTGTCAAATCTGAGACTATGTGCATATTAACCCTTGATACGGGATTTTAAATGTTAGTTCAAATTGATTGTTTTAAATGTAATATTTAGAGCTGTGTACATTGTTGTTGTAGGGATATAAATTTAGGTTCCATATTCTTACATGTTAGGTTGTGATAAACATTGAGTTGGTTTTGATGTGCAAATTCTCCAAAATCCTGAAAACTGAATACATGTTAACATTTTTACATTGATTTCCATGTTTAGTTCAATTTCAGATTTAACATGTAATATTGAACTGTATGCGTAGATAAATGTATTGATAGTATATTAGGGTTTCATTTCTATAATGTTAGGATGTATTGGGAGCATTGAGATTAGTTGTGATGTTTCAAACTCCTAAATTTTGAAATTGTATCATGTTAATATTGCACTGGTTTAAATGTTAGTTTCAAACTCCTAAATTTACCAGGTCATTCCCCCCCACCAAATCCGAGATCTTCGAGCCATGAGTCGACGACACGTGTCCTTTGACTCGACTGATCCAAGATCTCAGAAACAGAAAGATCTTCTTCTCCACTACGTGCCGGTTCACAACAGCAACATGAAGAAGTCAACCCCCTCGATCAGGGTGCATCGTCCATGTGCCTCCATCAGCAATCAACACATGGCGTCCCCGCGTACAGGCGCATCCTACATATGCGCGCATGAGCAGCCAGCCTACAAAACTATAAATAGAGGGATCATTTCCTTCTTTTACACACACAGACGGATCAATCTACGTGCATACATATCAACCTCCACAGCGAACAGACAGAGACTTTGCACCACCAGAGAGGCAGATACAGACACTCAACGTCTTCCTCCTCTCAGTAAGCTCCAGCACCCAGGGCAATCCAGACCTTCAGAAAATCGATAACCGTCGTCAGATCGTCAACGGAGTCAACGCATTACCACTCGCTCCATCGGCACAAGGGACCCAGATTAAACAAAAATGTACTCCTAGGACTACGTCTAAGTCCTATATTGTAACACTGTTCTGTTTGTATTGAAATTTACAATCAAGAAATTTTAATGGCAAACAAGCTGGCGACCATGCTGGGGACCTCTTTCTCCTCCACCGAGAAAGCTGTGTCGCAGTCCGACGACGTGAAGGTGGGCTCCTCCCACAAGATGCTGGTCGTACGCCTCAATCAACAGGCGTAAGAGGAGTTCATATCTGAAGGCAGTGCGAGTCCTTCGAAGTGGCTGCCGAAGCCGAAGAAGATCCACCGAGTCTGGGTGCGCAAGGTCGATGCCTCGGGCACCACCACCGAAGGGGATGCGCCAATCCAGCCTTCCCTTCCAGCTGACGTCCTCAGCAACCAAGATGCGCCCGCCGGTGCAGCGCATCTCTCGGGAAAACGTGCGGCTAACCACATTCCCCAGCCATCTCCCTCTCAGGCGAGGAAGATGCGTCGACAGAGCAGAGGAGCAGCCAATGCCCCGCGTATCACCTCTGATGCGCCACAGAAGATCTCTGTCTTTGACAGACTCACTCGCTGTAGTGGCAGTAGAATTTAGATTCTGAGTACTACGCGCCCCAGCGGCCTGGTACGAAGAAGTCCAAGGCAGCACGGGCTATGCGTCCCAAACGTGCTATGCTAGCAACAAGCCAGAAGCATGCGCTCACAATCATGCGCGCTGCTGATGGTAAGTTGTACAAGGTCGACTCGAGTGCTGCGGTGCCAAGAACGAGCCGACCTTCAAAGCTCTTGTCTCACTTGGGCGCATCTACTGCGTGCACAACCAAGTCGAGCAAGGCAAATCCAGTGGTCTTGAACCCCCGCGCCTCCTCCGGTGGTGCGTTCGAGGTCCATTCAAGTCACTCCAAATACTGTGGTTCCTCCACTACTGATCGGGATGCCTGTTTGGTATTAGATCAGGGGATGCAGCATTCACTTGACCACCCCGGCGCTTGGCCTTGCCATGCGCTTGAAGGGGGTACGAAGGTGGCACTCTCCTCCAACGATCTGTACAACATGATTACTCACAAGCGCCGATCAGGAGAGTTGACTGACAAGCACGATACGCCTCTCACGGGGCATACTTGTGCTGTGGTCACCATCAACTGCTGTTGCAAAGCGGCAGTCCCACCAAGGCAGTCGGTGTTCCAGCGGCTGCAATCATCGACACCCCTCCGACGTCGCCTCGAAAAGAAGGTGTCAACAGAAGAAGAACCAATGATTGCATCATGCAACGTGATCTCCAACTCCTCGTTAGTCCGAAAGACGACTAACAGTCTCTCTTCCTCGTCCAAGAGCCAGCCGAGGAAAACCAAGACAGCTGTCTCATCCTCCGGAGTGTTCGAAGGCACTCGAACGAGGAAGAAGTGTCACTACCACATTTCTAGTTTGAGGGTAAATTTGTCATTTTTGGGGTAAATAAAATTTATTAGCATTAATTAGAATTTATGGGAATTTTTAGGATTTATTTTGGATTTATTTGGACTAGTTTGATTTTGGACTAGTTTTGACACTTGTAGACTAACCTTGGAACTAACCATAGTTAGTTGGACTTGGTTAGGTCAAGTGACCCTAGTCTAACCTAGTTTGACTCAAGTTAATAGTTTCAAATCCATTAGAACTTGTTTGGAGAAGTTTGGAATCAATTTGACTAAGTTATGACTTGTGAAGTCATAAGCCATGATATGACTTGAACCTTAGAGAACTCAATCCTAGCTAACCTAAACCTGACCTTAGCCAAGCTTGGCCGGCCCTAGGTCAGCCCCCCCCCTATTTAATCCCTCCTAGTTTTTAGGGCTAGCCTCTTTTAGAGTTCTAGCAAATTTCTAAGGAAGGAGATGAGTTCCATCTTTCAAAAATCAAAAGAAATCCAATTAAATTCCTTTTTCCTTCAAATCAATTCCATTAGAACCTAAATTCCTTCCTCTTGCTGCTGGAATTTATTATATTGCAGGAAGAACCAATTTGGGACACTTTGTGGCTTGAGGAGCTCATTGCTTTTGGAGGTTTTTTCCCCTTTGTGAATCAATAGGTAAATCCTTCATTAGTCCATTAAATTTCTGTCCAAATCCATTTTAGGAAAGCCCTAGCCCTACCCCTACTGTAGGATAGCTTAAACCTAGGATTTGGATTCGTTTAGTGTCCATATCGGACACGTATCAGCCTTGTATTCTAGGTGTTCGACCAAATGCCTCTGAGAATTCGATTTTGTTGTTTTTAAATTCTGTTTGAATAGGTTTGTAGATCTAGGTATGCTCTTTAATCTTCATGAAGGGACCATGGTCTTTTTGTGTCCGTGTCGGGTGCAAAATGGTCTGGACACGGTCGAGTGCACTGGGCTCGGGGTTGTCTTTTCCTGCATATTTTGTATTCCTGTACACTAGCCTACATCCTTTTACACATTGTCACAGCCACAAGCACATGCCTCCCCTCTCTCTTATTACACATATATGTATAGGTGCTATGTAAATATAATCTATGTATATATATGAATATGGATATGTATGTATAACTTTATAGGCATACAATGTATTGAATATATATATATGAGTAATGTGTATACATATGTACTTGTGAGTTGAGTGTAGATATGTACATATAGTATTAGCCTAGATTTGTATAGTGTTAAATCTATAATTGTATCTATGTATTTATGGTATTGCATAAGCATAGGTGTTTGAGTACTTGTATGTTGTGTGTAGTCTAGTATAGCCTTGTTAGAGCCTAACATGGCCTATTAGACCTAGCTAGTTGAATGTAGACTAGTTTGACCATAGTTGACCTAGTTTGACTTCTAGGGTTGACCAAAGTTGACCGAGAGTTGAATTTAGCCTAGATTGACCTAGATTCATGTAGAATGCATTGTAGAACTTCATGTTACCATTCTGGACTTGTTGTGACTTGTGCTGTTCTGTTTAGGAGCCAGACACCACTCCTTGGACAGTACGAATCATATCAGACACTCAGTTACAGGCGAGTACATTCTCTGATCATTTCATATCTTGCTTAGAATTATTTTCTGCAGTATATTACTTTACTTGTACTGTCACGACGGTCACACGGATTGGTACTATATGGATCCTTTCTTGAGATATTATCCTTAGGGAGCATCGGGTACTACGTGTTCAGTGCGTTTCACTTACATGGCATATCACTATGCTCTTGGTTCACTTGATTACTTGTGACATGTACCCTCATGATCACAGAGTCTCTTGAATCCTGCACAGTTGGGTAACCCCCAGACTCCCCATTTATGGGACATCCATGTATCCTCCTTCGCGGGCCTTGCATGGAATCATATAACATAACCTGGCTGGTTCCTTGTGTATTGATTGGGGGTAAGGGGGAGTAGAAGTGGACATGTAAATAATACACCAGTAGTATCTTCATTGAATCATTCCGTAGTGTCTTCATTGAATCATCCCAGGCCATTTACATGTTCATGTTGTACTCTGACTCACTAGTCACTGCTAGTTCTCTATGTATAGTAGATATTCTATTACAGCTCTTCCTGTTTTACATACTATTTTTCTTTCAGTACCTGTATCTTACTTTACTGCATGTTCATATTTTCTAACCTGCTATGAATTGTTGAGATGTACTGTGCTCGCTCCTGTCCTGACTGGACCTGTTGAAAATATTACAGAGGACGAGGAGGAGGCTGGCCTGGACACCTACTACGGGGCAGCCCTAGATAACACCTGTGATCTGGACCCTCAGGAGGATCCAGCAGTAGCTGAGGACTTTCCCCCGACTGCCTAGACTAGATAGTTAGGCTTTTATCTTTATGTAGTTGGACATATTTTAGCTAGACTCTTATTTGGAGATCAGTTTGTATATTCTTTCATCTGAGACTTGTTTTGGGGATTGCTGGATTATCTTAGACTATTTCATCTCTTTATTTCCTTGAGTTCTATTTCATATCGTGCTATCTTTTCCTTAGCTGTGATTGAGTTGTTATTACTTTGTTATCCCGTTCGGGGAGTATATACTGCTTAGAGATAAACTGTTAGATGTTGAGACCTAGGACAGCGTTCTACCGCCGACACTGCGGCGTAGACTGGACGTATTCACGTCTCGTGCCCTTACTCTAGGGTGCGGGTCGTGACACGTTTTTAGTGGTGGCCCATGCAGGTCTAGACTAGAAGTGTAAGTGGTACTCGAACTAGAGTATCACTGCAGCCTGCTATAGGATATAGGACATTAATTTTAAGACACTCAATCACTTTAGGAAAAATTTCTTTTATTGCCATCTAAATCCTTTTGTCAGCTGATCCTTTGAATTATAAATTGTCCGCCTTTGTTATTTCGCTTCTTTCTCAGAAATTGATACTCTTGTTTGTCTATCTTCAGGATGGTAGAGACTCGTGCACAGCGTGCCGTTCCTGAGGATGCTATAGAGGGGACTGCTACCTCTCAGCCAGCACGGCGAGGCCAGGAGACTGCAGCTCTTGCCACCTCAGCTCGTGTGGAGACCTCGGCAGCCGCAGCAGGGGACATGCACCCACCGGCTCGGAGGCAGGACCCAGTTTTTTCAGAGAATCCTTACCAGCAGCCACCTCCAGGGACGATAGACGCAGTGCAGCTGCTAGCCTTCTTTAGGCAGTACATGGAGGATCAGCAGGGACAGCAGCAGAGGCAGACGGCAGAGCTCACTCGAGGCATTGAGCTGGCAGTGACAGCAGTGGAGAGAGTAGCGGCTCAGCCAGCAGCAGTCCAGCAGCCGCACCAGCCACGGGAGAAGGGCATCTAAGACTTCCAGAAGATGCACCCGAGAGACTTCCGCGGGACAGAGGGGATCCTGTATGCCGATGAGTGGATCGAGCATATGGAGGAGATCTTCAGGCTGGTGGAGATTCCGGCGAGGCTCCAGATAGAGGCAGCAGTCAGCATGATGCAGGATCTGGCCCGGACATGGTACCAGACCGACCCGAGGGTCGGCACAGCAGGACAGACTTGGGCAGCATTCAAGAAGCTGTTCAAGGAGAAGTTTTTCCCAGAGGCAGCGCTGGGAGCCCTCGAGACTCAGTTCGAGGCCCTAGTCCAGGGGAGTCAGTCTGTGGAGGAGTATGCAGGAGAGTTTTGCCGCCTGGGCAGATTTGTAGAGGACTTGTCGGAGGCGATGAAGGCCCGGAGGTTCCGGAAGGACTTGGTAAAGGAGGTCAAGTCCTACACCAAGAACGCCCGTGGTACTACATTTGAGGAGATACTGGTGGACGTACTAGCTGCAGAGGATGATCTTGAGCTTAGGCTCAAGAGAGGGAGAGACCCAGTTGGGGGTAGTAGCAGCAGCGGAGGCCAGGCCAAGAGGCCTCACTTTCAGTATCAGCAGCCGAGGCAGTTTCAGCCTCAGCCGATTCAGCAGAGGCCAGCCCCTCAGCAGCAGCAGCAGAGGTAGCACCAGCAGGGACAGAGGCAGATTGTTACTTGTGCCTATTGCAAAAAGCCCGGACATGTAGCCAATGAGTGTCGGAGGAGGCTGGGCCAGTGCCTGAAGTGTGGTTCAGCAGACCATCATATGAGGGAGTGCCGCGTAGTACGAGCAGGCCCAGGAGGAGGAGCCAGGGCTCCAGCAGGACAGCAGCGGGGACCAGCCCTGCCGACGCAGCAGCAGAGGTTTGTCCAGCACCAGCAGCAGGCCAGGGAAGGCCAGCAGGGGCGAGCTTTCGCCATGGCAGCTGAGGATGCAGAGGCGATAGGGGAGCTGAGCGCAGGTTCGGTTCTTCTCGACTCCAGTCCAGCATTTGCATTGTTTGATTCTGGTGCATCGTATAGCTTCATATCTGTATCTTTTGCGATTAGACACGGTATCATAGCTGAATTGTTGCCTAGGACTTACAAGATCATGACCGGGGGTGGCATTATCCTCGTACATGATGTTTGTAAGGGTCGGAGAGTAGTTTTGGGAGGCTGTGAGTTGGAGGTGAGCCTGCTCGTAATGCCATTACCGAACTACGATATAGTACTAGGCATGGATTGGTTGAGCAGGCACCACGCCAGCATTGATTGCAGAGGGGGTAGAGTTCTGTTCAGAGCACCGGGGGAGCTAGAGTTCGAGTACTCTAGACGTCAGGCAGAGCAGAGCAGCGGAGTCTTCTGTGGAGTCTCGGTCGAGGAGCAGACGATTCCATACCCCTTGATAGCACAGTACATGGATGTTTTCCCAGAGGAGCTGCCGGGACTGCCACCAGACAGAGACATAGAGTTCTCGATAGACTTGGTTCCAGGAGCGGAGCCTATCTCTCAGCATGTCTATCGGGTGAACAACAGCGAGCTGGTGGAGCTGAAGAAGCAGGTGGATGAGCTACAGGACAAGGGCTTCATCCGCTCGAGTTCGTCGCCATGGGGTGCACCAGTGTTGTTTGTGCCGAAGAAGGATGGGTCAGTACGCATGTGTATTGACTATAGGGTACTCAACAACCTCACGATCAAGAACAGATACCCACTGCCGCGGATCGACGATCTGTTTGACCAGTTGAGCGGAGCTCGGGTATTTTCCAAGATTGATCTGAGGTCGGGATATCACCAGGTGAAGGTGAAGGGGGATGATATTCCTAAGACCGCTTTCAGAACGCGGTATGGACAGTTCGAGTTTTTGGTTATGCCGTTTGGGCTAACCAATGCACCAGCTGTGTTTATGAACCTGATGAACAAGGTGTTCCATCAGTATCTGGATCAGTTTGTAGTAGTGTTTATTGATAATATCTTGATATATTCCAAGACTGAGGAGGAGAACGAGGAGCATCTGCGGATAGTGCTGGAGATTCTTAGGAAGGAGCAGCTTTATAGAAAACTCTCCAAGTGTGAGTTTTTCTTGGACAGGGTGGATTTCTTGGGGCACGTTGTGACTGGAGATGGTATCTCAGTTGACCCCAAGAAGATTGTAGCAGTTGAGGCATGGGCAGCGCCGACTTCAGTTGCAGAGATCAGGAGCTTCCTGGGGCTGGCAGGATATTACCGAAGATTTGTGCAGGATTTCTCTCGGGTAGCAGAGCCGTTGACACGGTTGACCCGGAAGGATACTGAGTATGTGTGGTCAGAGGAGTGTCAGACAGCTTTTGATGAGTTGAAGAAGAGGCTGACGACAGCTCCGATTCTGACGTTGCCTTCAGGATCAGGTGGATTCACTATTTATAGTGATGCTTCAGGGAAGGGGCTGGGTTGTGTGTTGCAGCAGCACGGGAAGGTAATTGCCTATACTTCCAGGCAGTTACGCCCCCATGAGAAGAATTACCCTACCCACGACCTGGAGCTGGCAGCAGTGATTTTTGCATTAAAGCTGTGGAAGCATTATCTGTATGGTGAGAGGGTGGAGATCTTCACAGATCACAAGAGCCTAAAGTATGTGTTCACTCAGAAGGAGTTGAACATGAGACAGCACAGATGGTTGGAGTTGATGAAGGACTTCGACATTGCACTACAGTATCATCCAGGGAAGGCCAACGTGGTTGTCGATGCCTTGAGCAGGTATCCGACAGCCATGTGTTTGACCATGGATCGGCATTTGCTTGCCGACTTAGAGAGCCTTGGGATTGAGGTGATCGTGCCGGGAGTGCAGATGCAGCTATGGGGGATGCAGATACAGTCAGACTTGGTGGACAGGATCAAGGCGGCCCAGTCCGAGGATGTGGCTTTTCAGAGTATCAGAGAGCATATCAGTATGGGAGTGGGAGATCCTGAGTTCTCACTTGCAGAGGATGGTGCCCTGAGGCACGGTGCCAGGTTATGTGTGCCTAGCGGGGAGCTCAGAGAGCAGATTATGCAGGAGGCCCACAGATCGCAGTACTCTATACACCCGGGTGCCAACAAGATGTATCGAGATCTGCGGGAGCATGTATGGTGGTCAGGATTGAAGCGGGAGGTGTCCCACTTCGTGGCTAGGTTTGATCTGCCAGCAGGTCAAGGCGGAGAGGCAGAGGCCCGGTGGATTGTTGCAGCCGCTGCCCATTTCCGAGTAGAAATGGGAGCATATCACGATAGAATTCGTATCAGGATTGCCGCGTACTCCAGGAGGAAAAGACGCGATTTGGGTCATCGTTGACAGGTTGACCAAATCGGCCCACTTCTTGCCATTCAAGGTGGGCACGTCTACAGAGAGGCTGGCGGAGATGTATATGCGGCAGATAGTCAGGATCCACGGAGTTCCGGTCAACATCGTCTCAGATCGGGATAGCCGTTTTACTTCCCATTTCTGGAGGAGTCTGCAGACCAGCTTGGGCACTCAGCTCAAGTTTAGTACTGCATACCACCCCCAGACGGACGGACAGTCGGAGCGGACTATTCAGACTCTTGAGGATATGCTGCGGACGTACGTCCTAAACTTTGGAGGTTCCTGGGAGGATCATCTTCATTTGGTGGAGTTTGCCTATAACAATAGCTTCCAGGCCAGCATCGAGATGTTACCTTTCGAGGCTCTGTACGGGCGTAGGTGCCGTACACCCTTATCCTGGGATGATGTTGGTGAGAGAGCTTTGCTGGGGCCAGAGATGATTGTGGATGCGGCCGAGAAGGTGAAGCTCATCAGGGACAGACTTCGCGTGGCGCAGGACAGACATCGGCACTGGGCCGATAGCCATCGGAGGCCCTTGGAGTTTGAGGTACAGATTAGAGTAGGATTAGATTTAGGTTGTTTGTTTGTGATTTGATCATGTTGTTTATTATTATTAATTGAGACCTTGCTTGTGATTAGGTCGAAAACCAGGTTTTCTTGAGGATATCTCCGACTCGTGGTACGATATGTTTTGGTGGAGGCGGAAAGCTTAGCCCGCGCTTCATCGGCCCTTTCGTTATCAGCGGGAGAGTCGGTGACGTGGCTTAGGCTAGACTTGCCGCCTGAACTTGTGGGGGTCCACAACGTATTCCATGTATCACAGTTGAGACGGTACGTGGCTGACCCTAGCCATGTGCTCGATCATTCGGAGATTGAGGTGGGCCCTTCTCTCAGCTATACAGAGCAGCCAGTGGAGATTCTGGATCGACGGGAGAAGGTCCTGAGGAACCAGGTGATACCCTTGGTACGCGTCGCATGGAGGCATCAATCTCCAAGAGAGTCTACCTGGGAGCGGGAGGATGAGATGCGCGAGCGGTACCCCTATCTTTTTGGACCGTGAGGTATACTTTCTATCCTTCTCATCAGTTGCGTTTCGCCTTTCAATTTCGAGGACGAAATTCTTTTAAGGAGGGTAGATTTGTCACTACCACATTTCTAGTTTGAGGGTAAATTTGGCATTTTTGGGGTAAATAAAATTTATTAGCATTAATTAGAATTTATGGGAATTTTTAGGATTTATTTTGGATTTATTTGGACTAGTTTGATTTTGGACTAGTTTTGACACTTGTAGACTAACCTAGGAACTAACCATAGTTAGTTGGGCTTGGTTAGGTCAAGTGACCCTAGTCTAACCTAGTTTGACTCAAGTTAATAGTTTCAAATCCATTAGAACTTGTTTGGAGAAGTTTGGAATCAATTTGACTAAGTTATGACTTGTGAAGTCATAAGCCATGATATGACTTGAACCTTAGAGAACTCAATCCTAGCTAACCTAAACCTGACCTTAGCCAAGCTTGGCCGGCCCTAGGTCAGCCCTCCTATTTAATCCCTCCTAGTTTTTAGGGCTAGCCTCTTTTAGAGTTCTAGCAAATTTCTAAGGAAGGAGGTGAGTTCCATCTTTCAAAAATCATAAGAAATCCAATTTAATTTCTTTTTCCTTCAAATCAATTCCATTAGAACCTAAATTCCTTCCTCTTGCTGCTGGAATTTATTATATTGCAGGAAGAACCAATTTGGGACACTTTGTGGCTTGAGGAGCTCATTACTTTTGGAGGTTTTTTCCCCTTTGTGAATCAATAGGTAAATCCTTCATTAGTCCATTAAATTTCTGTCCAAATCCATTTTAGGAAAGCCCTAGCCCTACCCCTACTGTAGGATAGCTTAAACCTAGGATTTGTATTCGTTTCGTGTCCATATCGGACACGTATCAGCCTTGTATTCTAGGTGTTCGACCAAATGCCTCTGAGAATTCGATTTTGTTGTTTTTAAATTCTGTTTGAATAGGTTTGTAGATCTAGGTGTGCTTTTTAATCTTCATGAAGGGACCATGGTCTTTTTGTGTCCGTGTCGGGTGCAAAATGGTCTGGACACGGTCGAGTGCACTGGGCTCGGGGCTGTCTTTTCCTGCATATTTTGTATTCCTGTACACTAGCCTACATCCTTTCACACATTGTCACAGCCACAAGCACATGCCTCCCCTCTCTCTTATTACACATATATGTATAGGTGCTATGTAAATATAATCTATGTATATATATGAATATGGATATGTATGTATAACTTTATAGGCATACAATATATTGAATATATATATATATATATGAGTAATGTGTATACATATGTACTTGTGAGTTGAGTGTAGATATGTACATATAGTATTAGCCTAGATTTGTATAGTGTTAAATCTATAATTGTATCTATGTATTTATGGTGTTGCATAAGCATAGGTGTTTGAGTACTTGTATGTTGTGTGTAGTCTAGTATAGCCTTGTTAGAGCCTAGCATGGCCTATTAGACCTAGCTAGTTGAATGTAGACTAGTTTGACCATAGTTGACCTAGTTTGACTTCTAGGGTTGACCAAAGTTGACCGAGAGTTGACTTTGGCCTAGATTGACCTAGATTCATGTAGAATGCATTGTAAAACTTCATGTTACCATTCTGGACTTGTTGTGACTTGTGCTGTTCTGTTTAGGAGCCAGACACCACTCCTTGGACAGTACGAATCATATCAGACACTCAGTTACAGGCGAGTACATTCTCTGATCATTTTATATCTTGCTTAGAATTATTTCCTGCAGTAGATTACTTTACTTGTACTGTCACGACGGTCACACGGATTGGTACTATATGGATCCTTTCTTGAGATGTTATCCTTAGGGAGCATCGGGTACTACGTGTTCAGTGCGTTTCACTTACATGGCGTATCACTATGCTCTTGGTTCACTTGATTACTTGTGACATGTACCCTCATGATCACAGAGTCTCTTGAATCCTACACAGTTGGGTAATCCCCAGACTCCCCATTTATGGGACATCCATGTATCCCCCTTCGCGGGCCTTGCATGGAATCATATAACATAACCTGGCTGGATCCTTGTGTATTGATTGGGGGTAAGGGGGAGTAGAAGTGGACATGTAAATAATACACCAGTAGTATCTTCATTGAATCATTCCGTAGTATCTTCATTGAATCATCCCAGGCTATTTACATGTTCATGTTGTACTCTGACTCACTAGTCACTGCTAGTTCTCTATGTATAGTAGATATTCTATTACAGCTCTTCCTGTTTTACATACTGTTTTTCTTTCAGTACCTGTATCTTACTTTACTGCATGTTCATATTTTCTAACCTGCTATGAATTGTTGAGATGTACTGTGCTCGCTCCTGTCCTGAGTGGACCTGTTGAAAATATTACAGAAGACGAGGAGGAGGCTGGCCTGGACACCTACTACGGGGCAACCCTAGATGACACCTGTGATCTGGACCCTCAGGAGGATCCAGCAGTAGCTGAGGACTTTCCCCCGACTGCCTAGACTAGATAGTTAGGCTTTTATCTTTATGTAGTTGGACATGTTTTAGCTATACTCTTATTTGGAGATCAGTTTGTATATTCTTTCATCTGAGACTTGTTTTGTGGATTGCTGGATTATCTTAGACTATTTCATCTCTTTATTTTCTTGAGTTCTATTTCATATCGTGCTATCTTTTCCTTAGCTGTGATTGAGTTGTTATTACTTTGTTACCCCATTCTGGGAGTATATACTGCTTAGAGATAAACTGTTAGATGTTGAGACCTAGGACAGCGTTCTACCGTCGATACTGCGGAGTAGGCTGGACGTATTCACGTCTCGTGCCCTTACTCTAGGGTGCGGGTCGTGACAAGAAGTTCTTGGAAGAAGCTGGGGGTAGTCAGACCCTTGTCGAGCTTCCTTTCGATGACGAATGTGTTCAAAGCACACTTGGGGCAGATCCTCGAGGCGAAGTCAGCCCCCCAGAAGCCCCTGAAGACGAGGATATCCCCCAGAACATAGCTGGGGGTAGCCTAGCATCTGCGGACCCGAGTTTTGGCGACGAAGAGGCCCTTCAAGACGGAGCTGAGGGTAATCAGGCCCTTGCAGATGCGCCTGTGGTGAATGTTCTCCCGAACATAGCCGGGGGTAGCCCAGACGAAGCTTCAGGGGAGGCAACTCCCCTACAAGGGAGTGAGGCCAAGAGTGAGGCCTCAACTCATCCATCCACTCCCGGCCACGTCATGACAGCGAACGTGACCGAGGCTGATGTCGAGTCTGACGCGCCGCCAACAGACCTTGTCCAGCGCATAGATACCCTGGAGGGAGGTCTCAAAACCCTCTCTGCCTCCATGCAAACACTGACTCAGTCAGTGTTTGAGATACGGTCAGCTTTGACCAGGACGCCTTCTGCCGGCCCCGATCCAGGGGCCAATGGAGAGTCGAGTGTACCCCTTCAACGGGTATCCTCGGACGCAGGTCGCCAAGAAGCATCTCGGACGTCGGAGCCCTCAAATGCCCAAAATCAGGTGGTACCACCTTCCCCGACTCCCAGCTCCACGGAAGACGTGGTCGAGATGATCAGGGACCTGCGCGAGCACTTTGAGTCCAAGACGAGACAAGAGGAGCGCCAGAAAATGGGCATCCCCCAGCCTTATCCCCTCGAGTGGAACAAGGTGGTTTATCCTCCAAAGTACAAACCACAAATACTGATGCCGTACGACGGGAAGGACTCTCCTCGTCGCTACCTGACGTATTTCCAGTCTCAGACGGGACATCTTCCGAAGGAGGACGCGTTCTTACCAGCATATTTGTTGGGGCACTGAAAGGAGTGGCGTACGACTGGTACTGCAGCCTCTCCGACAATTCAATATCTTCCTTCGACAACCTGACGCGCCTCTTTCTCGACCGTTTCTACGACGGCGGGAAGGACGTGACAATGGCGTTCCTTATAGAGATACGCCAGAAGGAGAAGGAAACAGTTCGAGTGTTCATCGAACGCTTCCGACAGGCCTGCTTCAGACTGCCCCCGGGCATGCCAGAACATGCACTTCTCTCCTCCTGCAGTATGAACATGCTGCCTGCAGTTAAGCTCTGGCTTAACTCTACTCCTCCTCCCAACTGGAGCTCCTTGATCATTGAAGCAGAAGCCGCGGAGAAGAAGGCAGCCAACGCTCGTCTCCTGGGAGTCAGTTTTCCTGCCTTCGAGGACAAGGGAAAACGGCCTGCAACCAACAACCCCGTACGAGAGGCAAAAGGGAAGCAGGCATTGATTGTCAATGCCTCAAAAGGTGCAACATCACCTACTCAGAAGCCTCCACTTGCACCAAGGCCGAAGGAGGTTTATTCGTTCAACGACGAAGACACCCTACAGCTCTTTGAGATACTGAAGCAGGGTGACAAGATCAAGCTTCCGGACCCTAAGCGTCCCGATGAGGTTGGAAAAGTGGACAACCCGAGGTACTGTCACTACCATCGGTTTGTCGGACACCCAACCAAGGACTGCTATGTCCTCAAGAATTACATCCAGTACATGATCAATGCGGATGTAAACTCCATCGACTACGAAGAGAAGACGGTGTCAGCCAACGTGGTGTCACTTCAGTTTGGCATCCTGCCGCCGACTACAACACAAGATGGCGTCGTCCCCATCCCTAAGGCGACAATGGAAGTGGTTAACTTACCACCAACCCGTGACAACGTGAGTGGACTCATCCCACTCACCCCATCTCAAGGAGAGATCCTGTGGGTTCACCCCGATCTCGTCTCTGAGGTGTACGCCCTACCTCCAAGTCCAAAGGCAGAAAAATCAAGTCTTGTCGCATGGTATCTTCTTTAGCGGAAGAGGCACTTCATGTGCAGACGCGTTCACAACAGAATGTCCAACCCGACAAAGCTGCCGTCGAGGTGGTACCTCCTGGCACCATCCCTGCTGTCCAGGACGAGGGCCCGTCTAAGCCCTCAGCAGCCAATAAACAGAAGCAGATATAGGCCCGTTTCGATAGGCCTCTGCGAAAAGAGAATGCTTCGGGGCTAGCCAAGCCCCACAACTTTGACATACTGGCGCAACTCGCCAGTAGTACTCCTGCCCGCCTATCTCTGTTCGAGCTCCTCCGTCTTTCCAAGGACTCCCGAGAAGCTCTCTGCGAAGCTCTGAAGGATGCTGAATCCTTTCTCAGTCAGGTCAAGCAGCCGAAAGATCTCCCGATTGTGTGCCAATACTGTCACTGTACGGAGGAGGTTATCCCTAATATAACCTTCACCCAACAGGACATGTTGCTCAAACACAATCGACACAACAGGCCGCTGTATTACACAGGGTACATCGGCTCAGTCAAGGTGAAGCGAATTCAGATCGATCCGGGGTCTTTCCTCAGCATCATCCCGAAAATGCTGCTCTCAACACTGGAGATCCCAATGTACCGAATGGCGCCCTCCAACATGACAATCAGCGGTTTCAACGCCAGCAAAAGCGAACCACTAGGCAAAATACGACTAAAGTGCCACATAGGTAACCTCAGAACCGAGGTCACTTGTTATGTCGTGGATGTTGAAGTTAACTACAACATTCTGTTGGGTCGCCCATGGCTGCACGAGTACATGGTGGTGCCATCCACGCTCCACCAATGTATGAAGTACGTGTCCATCAACAACGTCATCCCTACGGAGTTTGCGGACATCGACCCCTTCAAAGGGATTGAAGCCTACTTCATGGATTCTGACTTGTACAAGTCACCTGACGAGGAGGAAGCGAATGATGCTGATGACGAAGCAGAAACAGCAGCAGAGCCGGACATGGAGCCTGAGGTCACTCCCGATGCTCCTTTGAAAATCCAATTCAAAGGCAAATCGCCTCAGAAGTTGCCCCCCATGAGCATTAAGCTATCGGGGAAAGCACCAGCTGCTCCTAAAGCTCCCCTGAAGATACGGCTCAAGGGAAAGCCGCCTCAAACATCTGCTCCCCTTATGGCAAAACTACAGGGGAAGGCGCCAATCACCAGAGGCGCAGCGGAGGCACCTCTGAAGGTACGTCTTAAGGGCAAGCTGCCGCCATCCCAGCCGCCAGAAAAGGCCTATGTAGTCCTCCCGGACTCCCAGATCAATGCTGTGATGGACCCTCCCGATCCTACTACAGTGCTTACAGATGAAGAGCTGAAGGAATATATCTCGGCCGATGTAGATGCCCCATCTCTTGACAATGTAATCCCTCGGGATAAAATCTCGCATTTCATCAATAATAGAGTGTCATTTAATTATTCTAGTCTTCCACATTGGAATACCATGTATACATTAGATAACGCTCTATGGTCGTTACAAACACAAATAATGACCGTCCATCATGTAAATCGAGTAGTCCCGTCCCAAGGAGTTTGTTACATAGTCCCACCACGGAGTCGAGACGAAGAATCCATCATCTTCGGCAAGGTCGAGCGTCATCAGGACCTCCCACCACTCGAGCCAGAACCAGATGCCGACAGAATGTAACTCTATCGGTACACGGACAAGGCAAATTACCTCATCCAAAAGATGGGTTACGACCTAAAAAGCGACAAAGGCCTGAACTACGGCAAAGGTCGACGACTCCCTCTCTGGCTTCTAACACCTAAAGGAATGCCGCAGGACTACTACAACAAATTCGACGGGGGGTAGGCTATGTCACGCCGCCGTCAACTCCAGAAAGTTCAGACGCAGAGGAAGTTGAACATTCTCACTCATCTGAAGCGTCAACGTAGGATTTCGATACCAATATTGGATCTGTCTTCAAGAGAGTGCTGTCAGCCAACATGACATCTGCACAATCTCAAGAAGAAGAAGGCAAAAACCAAGCGCCGGAATTCTTCGAAGAAGAATCCTGGGCTCAATGCCTGGGACAACAATGGAAGTCTCGTTTTGAATTACGTGAACCTCCCACCGAAGACGAAGTCGAGCAGATCGACCTTGGGGGCGGATCTTCTTCTAAACCCATCTTCGTCAGCAAAAGCCTAAAAAGAGAAGACCGAGAATCTTTAATCCAGCTGGCTAAAAAATATATCGACGTCTTCGCCTGGAGCTACGAAGATATGCCGGGACTTGATCCCCAGATTGTGATGCATAGGTTGAACATCTTGCCTAATGCCAAGCCTATCAAGCAACAATAGCGGCGCTTCCGTCCGGACATCATGAACGCCATCGATCAGGAGGTGGACAAGCTCTTGACTAGCGGCTTCATCCGTGAAGAGCAACACCCAGATTGGGCAGCCAACGTTGTCCCCGTCACCAAGAAGAATAGAAAGATACGAGTCTGTATCGACTTCAGAGATCTCAACTCTGCTTGCCCGAAGGACGAATTCTTGCTTCCAATCACCGACGTGATGATCGACAACACGTGTGGCTTCGAACGCATGTCTTTCATGGACGGGTATTCGGGCTACAACCAGATCAAGATGTTCCCCGATGACGCAAAACATACGTCATTCAGGACTCCAAAGGGCATTTTCTGCTATACAGTGATGCCCTTCGGCTTGAAGAATGCTGGTGCGACATACCAACGTGCTATGAGCACCATTTTCCGTCAGCACCTTCGCAAGACAGTCGAATGCTATGTCGACGACATCGCAGTCAAGAGCCGTCTTAAAGGAGATCACCTGCAAGACCTCAAGACAGTCTTCGACCTCATGCGAGTGCATCAACTCAAGATGAACCCCGCTAAATCCTTCCTTGGGGTTTCGAGCAAAAAGTTCTTGGGCTTCATCATCACGGCGAAAGGCATTCATGTCGATCCAGAGAAGACCAAAGCAATTCTTGATATGGACCCTCCGAAGAATCTCTGAGAACTTTGAGGCCTACAGGGACGTCTGGCGTACATCCGGAGGTTCATAGCAAACCTTTCCGGCAAATGTCAACCCTTCACCCAGCTCATGAAGAAGGAAATCTCTTACGTCTGGACAGAGGAATGCCAAAAGGCTTTCGATGACATCAAAGCCTACCTGATGAGCCCTCCGGTTCTGGTGGCACCCGTCGCTGGCAAACCATTCCTGCTCTATGTCCGTGCCATGGATCATTCCCTCGACGCCGTGCTAGCTCAGAACAGCGACA
This sequence comes from Iris pallida, assembly GCA_029216955.1. NCBI lineage: Eukaryota > Viridiplantae > Streptophyta > Magnoliopsida > Asparagales > Iridaceae > Iris > Iris pallida. Next base: position 8,289,164 of record JANAVB010002395.1, on the reverse strand, counting down.
CAGGCTATGAGCAAGCAATCTACTACCTCAGTCGAACCCTGATCGGGGCCGAATACTGGTACAACCCCGTTGAAAAGGAGTGCTTGGCTCTGGTATTTGCCATCCAAAAGACTCGTTATTATGTCTCGGGCCAGACAATTCACGTCATTTTCCGAGTCAATCCGCTCAGGGTCCTCATGACGAAGCCAGGATCACTGAACTCCCGGCTAGCCACATGGACGATCTTGCTAATACCATACAACATGGTGTTCGTTCCATAGAAGGCTGTTAAGGGTCAAGCTCTGGCCGACTTCTTAGCTGCACACCCCATCCCGGAGTCCTCAAGACTCTATGAAGACATCCCAGATGAGGTCCAAGAATCAAACGTCACCGAAGAAGGTTCCGTCTGGCAGATGTTTTTCGATGGCGCTTCAAGAACAGGCCCCAAAGGCCAAATCATCGCAGGAGTGGGGGTGGTACCACTACCAAAATACACTCATTTAGCGACGGCTTTTTAGCGACGAAATTTTTTTGTCGGTATTAGCGACGGTTTCGTGGCCGCTCAGCGACTGATTTTCGACTACAAGCCTATGCTATTTTTGTTTTAATTTTAGGAGGAGGAACAGTCGCGCCGCCGTCGCTAGACTGACGGTAATATAGCGACGGATTTACCGTCATCGCAACACAGTCGTATATTTGGCAGGAATTGTGTAAGAAATTGGTGGGACATATTTTCGACGACTTAGCGACGGATAGTCAGTCGGCACATATCAAAAAGGGCGACTACCGGGCGACGGATGTATACCAGTCGCTAGTCCGTCGCTATATATACGTTCTAGAGTTTAAATGAAACGGCGGAAGAAACTTTTCACATTCCCCCCAAATTCACTCTCTCTCCTCCCTCTCTCTCTCTCTCTCTCTCTCTCTCTCTCTCTCTCTCTCTCTCTCTCTCGCCGGTGTCGGCTTCGATGATCGGCGTCGGTGTCGTCGTCGGCGTCGGCGTCCTCTCCTCTCTCTCAACCGAAGGTAACCCCCTCTCTCTCTCTCTCGATCTCTCTCTCTCTCTCTCTCTCTCTCGCGATGTCGTATAGGGGCTGGGCGGCGCGCTTGGGGCTGGGCCGTCCGGGGCTTGGCGGCTGGCTTGGGTCGGGGGCTGGGCGGCGGGCTTGGGGCTGGGGCGTCGGGGGCTGGGCGGTGGGCTTGGGGCGGGGGCGTCGGGGTCTGGGAGGCGGGCTTGGGGTTTTGGGGCGTCGGGGGCTGGGCGGCTTGCTTGGGTCGGGGTCTGGACGGTTGGCTTGGGGCGGGGGCGTCGGGGTCTGGGAGGCGGGGTTGGGGCGTCGGGGGCTGGGCGGCTTGCTTGGGTTGCGGTCTGGGCGGCTGGCTTGGGACGGGGGCGTCGGGGGCTGGGCGGCTGGCTTGGGTCGGGGGCTGGACGGTGGGCTTGGGGCGGCGGCGTCGGGGGCTGGACGGCTGGCTTGGGTCGGGGGCTGGGCGGTGGGCTTGGGGCGGCGGCGTCGGGGGCTGGGCGGCTGCCTTGGGGCGGGGGCGTCGGGGGCTGGGCGGCTGGCTTGGGTCGGGGGCTGGGCGGTGGGCTTGGGGCGGCGGCGTCGGGGGCTGGGCGGCTGGCTTGGGTCGGGGGCTGGGCGGTGGGCTTGGGGCGGCGGCGTCGGGGGCTGGGCGGCTGGCTTGGGGCGGGGGCGTCGGGGGCTGGGCGGCTGGCTTGGATCGGGGGCTGGGCGGTGGGCTTGGGGCGGCGGCGTCGGGGGCTGGGCGGCTGGCTTGGGGCGGCAGGCTTTGGTCGGGGGCGGCGGGTGGCTTTGCTTCTCAAATTCATCTGAGTTTATATATTGGCTAAATAATGTGTTATCCATATTGGGTGTTTCATTAGTTTGGTGGTGTTTGGATTAGTAAATGTGAATATATATGGGGTTTGGATTCATGGTGTATATGTTCACTGTCTCAAGGACAGTGCGAGTTCTATCAGTTGTGTGCTTCTGTAAAGATGTATATATCTATACATCTAGCTGTGATATACATATGTGTATGTGACAATCTCAGTTAGCGACGGACTAGTTACCGGTTAGCGACGGATATTTCCAGCTCCATTAATTACATTAATCTACGGTACGACATGGTGACGGATATTCCCTGCAGCCATTCGACTGGCGAGGCAGAAACTATGTTACCGTAGATAAAGTTGCATGTCCTCCGACCCTCATCCCTCGACAATAATGATACGACAACCCATCACTATATCTTATATAGTAGTAGATGATGTCTTAGTATATTACATTAGTGAGTTCATCTTGATTCTGTTACGTACGTCCTTCAGATACTAGATACGATAAGGTTAACATATCATACACGATATGTATACAGAATATAGATGATTCACACTAATGTATGCTAGAATGAATCTTGGGTTGTGTTCTGAGCCATCCGTTCTCATACTTAAAACTCATAGGAATTAGTAGTGTGAGAGCGCCGGAGGGGGAAAGGAGAGAGAGGGAGTAAAATGGTACGACATGGTGAAGTAGTACTGTATTTTGGCTCCAGTTCCAGCTCCATTTGATCTACGGTACGACATGGTGATCAGGACATAGTCTCTGCAGCCATTCGACTGGCGAGGCAGAAACTATGTAGCCGTAGATAAAGTTGACTCATGTCTTCCGACCCTCATCCCTCGGCAATGATGATACGACAACCTATCACTATATCTTATATAGTAGTAGATGATGTCTTAGTATTACATTATGTGAGTTCATTTTGATTCTGTTACGTTCTTCAGATACTAGATACGATAAGAACATATACTACACCATATATACAGAACATAGATGATTCACACTAATGTATGCTTGAATGAATCTTGGGTTGTCTTCTGAGCCATCCGTTCTCACACTTGGCAAAAAATCAAATTTTTTATACTTTATCAGCTTTCGAAAATGTACTCAAATTACATGATGGTTCCTTTAGTTAGCTTGCTTATGTTACAATTATATTATTTGTGACTATCGATCTTACCAGATGGCACCCATGACCCGAGGAGCGGCACGTCGTTTGAAGAAAACAGTATGGTTCTCATTAGCTATTAGTACTTATTTGTATTGGACTATTGGTATTGGGTTATTTTTGTATTAGACTATTTGTATTGGACTACTTATTGAGTTGTTTTTGTATTAGACTATTTGTACTGTCCTCCGACCCTCATCCCTCGGCAATGATGATACGACAACCAACAAGAGAGAATATTAGATCCATCTCAGTATGACGTATACTCTGAGAGATCACTATTACAAGAATGATATCAGTAGTGAGATTGAGTGCTGGAGGAGATATTATCAGAGTATACGTCCTACTCAGATTGGTCTCCCACCGTTACTAATTTTTTCTGACAGCATGGTGGATGTGCTCCGTCAACAGAATCTTGCTCCGAACCAAAACTTTGCCCCGGAGCTCAAGTAGACATCCTTCGTGTAGAGCTCGAGTGAGAGGTTCCTGACAGCATGGTTGTCTCATTTGTCAAAGTATTCGTGCTCATCCCATATTGGTTGTGGGACGAGCATGGATACTTTGACAAAGGAGACCACCTTGCTGTCAGGAACCTCTCACTCGAGCTCTACACGAAGGATGTCCACTTGAGCTCCGGGGCAAAGTTTTAGCTCGGAGCCAGATTCTGTTGACGGAGCACATCCACCATGCTGTCAGAAAAAATAATAACGGTGAGAGACCCATCTGAGTAGGACGTATACTCTGATAGTATCCCCTCCAGCACTCAATCCCACTACTGATATCATTCTTGTAAAGGTGATCTCTCAGAGTATACGTCCTACTCAGATGGATCTCCAGAGTATCCTCTCCGGTTGGTTGTGTTCTGAGCCATCCGTCCAGGGATTTGATTCTGTATTTTGGTTTCTGTATTTTGGCTCCAGCTCCATTTGCATTTGATCTACGGTACGACATGGTGATCAGGACATAGTCCCTGCAGCCATTCGACTGGCGAGGCAGAAACTATGTAGCCGTAGATAAAGTTGCCTGTCCTCCGACCCTCATCCCTCGGCAATGATGATACGACAACCTATCACTATATCTTATATAATAGTAAATGATGTCTTAGTATTACATTATGTGAGTTCATCTTGATTCTGTTACGTTCTTCAGGATAATTGATGTCTATTTTATATTAATTTGGTTTGGTCTATATGATTCTTGGATAATTGGCGTGCATTAAATTCGTATGTGCATATTTGGTCTATGTGATTCTTGGATAATTGGTGTGCATTATATATTGGTTTGGTTTATGCATATTTTTTCAGCTCCATTTGCATTAGTCTACGGTACGACATGGTGATCAGGACATAGTCCCTGCAGCCATTCGACTGGCGAGACAGTAACTATGTAGCCGTAGATAAAGTTGCCTGTCCTCCGACCCTCATCCCTCGGCAATGATGATACGACAACCTATCACTATATCTTATATAGTAGTAGATGATGTCTTAGTATTACATTAGTGAGTTCATCTTGATTCTGTTACGTCCTTCAGATACTATATACGATAAGAACATAGATGATTCACACTAATGTATGCTAGAATGAATCTTGACTTGTGTTCTGAGCCATCCGTTCCGATCAAGCATCTTCCTTCTCCTCTTCTCCACCATGGCTCTGAACCAATCTGCTCCTCCCTACTTTTCTTCTTTTTATTTGACTCTCTCAGCCACATATGACATCCAGCTCAATTGTAGAGTCGGGGGAGAAGAATCGGGCAGAAAGATGAGGGGGAAGCAGCATAGCCTGCAGCATGACCCGGAGGAAGTACAGAGGTTTTCTTTTTATTTCTCCTACGGCTGTTGAAGAAAACCTCTGTACTTCCTCCGGGTCATGCTGCAGGCTATGCTGCTTCCCCCTCATCTTTCTGCCCGATTCTTCTCCCCCGACTCTACACTTGAGCTGGATGTCATATGTGGCTGAGAGAGTCAAATAAAAGAAGGGAAGTAGGGATGAGCAGATTGGTTCAGAGCCATGGTGGAGGAGAGGAGAAGGAAGATGCTTGATCAGAACGGATGGCTCAGAACACAAGCCAAGATTCATTCTAGCATACATTAGTGTGAATCATCTATTTTCTTATCGTATATAGTATCTGAAGGACGTAACAGAATCAAGATGAACTCACTAATATATGCTAGAATGAATCTTTGGTTGTGTTCTGAGCCATTCGTTCCGATACTTGGCAATTAAGTCATTCGACTGGTGAGACAGCAACTATATATAAGGCTACTTGCATGTTCTTCCAACTTTAAATTACAAGATTACTACATTTGGTTACATAAATCACTAACCTCATCGCGGCCAATGTTTACAGTCCTGGTCTCAACTGTCTTCGATGATATGATCCCATGCTTTCGGAAAATAGACAACGCAGACTCCATGGAATAGAATGGCCTTACATGCAAATCATCTGTGATTATGTATCTTTTCCCTCCTTTCACAAACACGCCATCCTTGTTGCCTCCATCTGCAACCCTCCCACGCAATATCCTCATCCATTGCCTTACCACAGGGACATCGAGCGCCAATAACCGAACTACACAGACGGTGAGTCTTGGTGTAGCACTCAAATGTGGGGCATCCGTAAATTCGTCGAGGTTTTAAATCATCGACATTGAGTTTTAAACCCTCACGTAGCCTTTCTGCTTCACTTCTAGGGTCGAGCAGCATCTTCTTGCAAGCTTCGGTCTCCAGATACTTAGTGTCAAGATTCTGGACGCTTTCGTAGAGCATGTCAACGCATCCAAGCGTCAATTTCCTGCCGAGTAAATTGACGCTAGGATGCGTTGACATGCTCAGCGTCCAGAATCTTGACACTAAGTATCTGGCGACCGAAGCTTGCAAAAAGATGCTGCTCGACCCTAGAAGTGAAGCAGAAAGGCTACGTGAGGGTTTAAAACTCAATGTCGATGATTTAAAACCTCGACGAATTTACGGGTGCCCCACATTTGAGTGCTACACCAAGACTCATCGTGATGAGGTTAGTGATTTATTTAACCTAAGACATGGGATCATAGAATCGAAGACAGTTGAGACCAAGACTGTAAACATTATGTGAGTTCATTTAGAATAAATTTTGGGTTGTGTTCTGAGCTATTCGTTCCCATACTTAACAATTAAGCATGTGAAATAGAACTGATTATGTTTAGTTTGTCTTACGATACAGATTTTTACATCCAAATTGAAATGGATCGTTACTTCGTTGTTCGTACATGGATGTACTAGCGGATCAACCTCCTGGACCGTAGGTACTTATAAGTATTGACCGTGTCGGATTAGTATCGATCTATCATTTTGGTATGGACCGTATCGGTTGGTATTGGCCTTAGCGAATTGGTATCGTCCTATCCGATATGTAACGGCTGTATAGCCATTAAGTCATATTGGCCTTATCGATTTGGTATCGGTCATATCCGATAGGTATCGGCCGTGTTGGATTATTATATACCATTTCGGATTAGTATCGTTGAAGGTTTAGTAACAAGTGTACTTGGATTTCTCTCTTCTAGAGCTAGATTACCATTGCAAGAGAGTCACGAGAGCGTAGATGGCCAGTTACAGAACATACATACTTCCTTTTCAATCTCGCTTTTCCTGATGGAAAATGAAGTATGTATGTTACTGTAACTGGCCAATCACGATCTGGTGATTCTCTTGCAATGGTATTCTAGCTCGAGAAGAGAGAAATCCAAGTACAGTTGTTACTAAACCTTCCACGATACTAATCCGAAATAGTCTATACTAATCCAACACGGCCGATACCTATCGGATATGACCGATACCAAATCGATATGACCAATATGAATCCTAGCTATTCGGCCGATACATGTACATATCGGATATAGGACGATACCAATATGATACGTCCTATACTGAACCGATAGACCGATACTAATCTGATACACTAGATACTAAGTACATCTAGCATCTCTATGGATCCACAAATTACTGTACGATAGTACCAACGACTCCAGTTACATCCGATTATTGGTGAGTACATGATTATATAGTAATTCTGTTAGTCTTGTGATACAGATTTTTACTCTCTCATGCTACCAACGTCACAACTTTTCGAGTGCTGCTCCCTCTAATGATGATGAACGCAAAAAACCAACGTCACAACTTTTATAACTTGAGTAAATTTTTTTACCCTATATGAAAATTTTTGTTGTCAGAAAGATGGCTCCTAGGACTCGTCGAGGTGGTGCTGCTAGTCGAGGAAGGGGTCGAGGCAAGAAACCCTTGGAGGTCGACACGGAGGAAGTCTCCGTCGTCAAACAAGAGCCGGTGACTGTCAAGGAAGAACCGATGACCATCAGGGAAGAGATTGCTCCCAAGCTTAAAGCTAAGGAGGAGCCACCGTCAGAGAGTAGTAGCATCGGGACCGACCCTCCTATCCCTACAGAAGACCTCAACCAGATTGAGCCTTCGTATGCAAAGTGGCTGATAGAATGGTACATGCCTCAACGCAACTATCATCCCTGGCTGTGAGGATTCATCGTCTGACTTGTGGTCTTTGTTGAGGCCAAAGTCGATTTTCCTATGTGTTTTGGAATATTTGTGAAAATTTTGGAATATTTGTGCTATGATCGGTCGTCAGGATTGGATATTAGGTTACTGTAACTGGCCAACTCTTTCCTATTTGTTTTGGAATATTTGTGAAAAATTTGGAATATTTGTGCAATGATCGGATTATAACGATGGATATTAGGTTACTCTTCCGGATAACTGATGTCTATTTTATATTAATTTGGTTTGGTCTATATGATTCTTGGATAATTGGTGTGCATTAAATTCGTATGTGCATATTTTGGTCTATGTGATTCTTGGATAATTGGTGTGCATAATATATTTGGTCTATGTGATTGTAGGATAATTGGTGTGCATTATATATTGGTTTGGTTTATGCAAATTTTTGCGAACAGCTAAAAAGCAGTAATTTTTTTTTCAAAATATTCTCAGTTAGCGACGGACTTGTGACCGTTTTGCGACGGATGTCTCCAGTTGCCGACTATTTTTCGACGGTTATTCCGTCGCTACCTGGATATCTGAAAATTATTCCCAGGTAGCGACGGATGGTCGACGGACAATCCGTCGGCATGCTTCATTGTTCGACGGAATAGCGACGACATATTCGTCGCCCGTATTCTGGAAATAACAAGAATTTCCAGAACAAGGTCGACGGTTAATCCGTCGCTATGCGGTCGATATATTGCGACGGCATAGCGACGACTTATCCATCGCCAAGTTGCTGGAAATGACATGAATTTCCAGAAGCTGGTCGACGACTTTTCCGTCAGAAAACCGTCGCTAATCCGTCACTTGATATCGACGTTATCGACGGATTAGCGACGAAACGATACGATCTGATACGCTTTTGCGACGGGTTAGCGACAGAATTTACGTCGGTATTGTCTACACAGTTAAGTACTTAAAAGCTGAAGTGGACGACAGTCCGTCGGAAATGCGTCGCTAATGCTTCGTATTGTGACGTCGACTATCCGTCGCTATTCCGTCATGTGACGACAACTTAGCGACGGATGGTTATTAGCGACGAGCTGATTGCCGACGAATTTTTTTGGCCAATATCCGTCGGCAATCGGTCGCTAATAGTTATTACCGTCGTCTTAGCGACGGATTCGGCCGTCGCTAAATCGATAAATTTTGGTAGTGTACTAGTCTCCCCCGATCAACTGGTCATCCAGCGTGCTTACTCCCTTTCGAAGCCGTACTCCAACAACGTGGCCGAGTACAACGCGCTCATTATGGGACTCCATCTAGCACAACAGCTGGGGGTAAAACATCTGGAAGCCTACGGTGACTCAAAGCTCGTCGTAAATCAGATCAGAAGGCAATACGAGGTTCGCCATGAAGATTTGATCCCCTATCATGAAGTTGCATTGAACATCATTTCAACCTTCACTGGGTTCTTCGTCGAACACGTACCTCGTCTACAAAATCTAGAGGCCGATGCTCTGGCTGGCCTCGCAGCCTCTCTGGCGGTACCCCTCGGAACTCAACACTACGTCACGGTAGTGGGTCGAGACTTGGTCTACCCTAAAAACAACCTGCGCTCACAAGTGGCTCACGCCATGTCAGCAGGCGCCGGTGTTAATGTCCGGGACTGGAGATTCCCGTTCATCGACTTTGCTGTCTACGGAATTCTTCCAGAGGACCCAAAAGAAGCTGTCTCGGTCAGGAGACGCTCTCTTCGATTTTACTACGATACGGCTACTAAAATGTTGTACCGACGCTCCTACGATGGACTTCTCCTTCGATGTTTGTCTAACGAAGAAGCAGCTGAAGCCCTTCGAGAAGCTCATGATGGAACCTGCGGGGCCCATCAGCCTGGTCCTAAGTTACAAGATCGACTGCGACGCATGGGCTATTACTGGCCAACCATGGCCGCCGACGCTGTTGAATATGCTAAGAAATGCCATGCGTGCCAGCTTCACGCAGACTTCATTCATACACCGTCCGAACCACTACATCCTACAATCGCCTCCTGGCCCTTCGAAGCTTGGGGAATGGACATTGTGGGACCGATCACCCCTCCTTCATCGAGAGGACACCGCTTTATCCTAGCAATCACCGACTACTTCTCCAAATGGGCAGAAGCAGTTCCTCTGGCAGAAGTGAAAAGCTCCAAGGTGATCAGCTTCATCAAGCACCACGTCATCTACCGTTTTAGGGTACCCCGGAGGATCATCCACAATAATGGTTCTCAGTTCATCAGTCATGTCTTCAGCCGATTCTGTGACAAGAATCGCATTCAAAATGTGGCAACAACCGCCTACAATCCGGCAGCAAACGGATTGGCCGAGGCGTTCAACAAAACTATCGTCAGGCTACTCAAAAAGGTCGTGTCATCTAACAAACGCGACTGGGACGAAAGGCTCGGCGAATGCCTTTGGGCCTACCGCACAACGGTACGGACCCCTATAGGCAACACACCATTCTCCTTGGTCTACGGGAGCGAAGCGGTACTGCCTCTCGAGATTCGGATACCCTTACTCCGCGTAGCAATCACAAACCAACTCACGGAAGAAGACAATCAACGTCGTCGTCTGCGGAAACTGGAGGCACTTGACGAAAAGCGTCTCCTAGCTCAACAACGCATCGAACTCTACCAAGCCCGTATATCACAGGCTTTCAATAAAAAGGTCAAGTAGAGGACTTTCCAAGTAGGCGACCTGGTCCTGGCAGTCATGAGGCCGATGGTGTTGACTCACAAAATGCCAGGAAAGTTCGAGCCCAAATAGGAAGGACCTTTTATCATCGAGACGGTATACTCAAACGGTGCTTACCGTCTCGCCAAACCCAATGGGGACTTGTTCATGATGCCCATCAACGGCAAGTTCCTAAAGAAGTACTACTCTTGACATCTTTTCAGACATATACTTCTATTCCATAAAAAAATCATACGCTTCCGGAAACCAGTTGTTCCGTAGCATCCTCCAGTAGAAGGACAACCACGTCCACATCACCTCTGAGTTGTCCCCCTACACCCTACAAGCCGGAATCTTACACCCCGTAAGACTACGCTATCCTCCATATTTACTACGTCCACATTACCTCTGAGTAAACATCCTGTACAGACAACCCCCGCGTTACCGTACATCGATCGCAGAACTTTCATGTCCACATTACCTCTGAGTAGTTCCGCGCATCTCCCAGAATCATTCCTACCACATTCATAACACCTCTGAGTAGGAAGATTCTATCATTTGAACCCCATATTTGCCACGTCCACATTACCTCTGAGCAAATACATTGGATCCTTCAAACTTATTATATGTATCTGAAACCAAGGTACGCAAAAGATAATAGGTCCACACAAATCATCAAAGTTCATAACAAGCATAAATGAACACATCGCAAAAAATGGTGTACTTCTTTATTATTTCTAAAAAAAGGGAGAGTAAAGGATTACACTATCCCCAGCAAGAGTTGCAAAAATACAAAAGAGCAGATATTACAAGCCCTAAATATCTCCAGGGTTGGCGGAAAGCTCTGCAATTCGGCGTTTTAAGTCTGCCGCCCGAGTCTCCACAGTCGCCAAGACTCGACGTTCAGCTTATTGACGCATCGCTTCGACAGCCTCAGCAGAAGTTTCATTCTCATGCTTCTCATCAAGCTGCTGTCTCTGCTGAATCAGGGTAAGAGCTCGGAGAGTGAAGGCCGCTTCCTCATTCTTGAATGCTACATGTTCAGCCTGGACACGTTCAGCGTCCAATAGGAGTCGAGCCCGCTGATCCTCAAGACGGCGCATCTGTGCAGCAATCTCCGTGATATTTGCGTCCAGCGCAGCTCGTGTCTCCTCTGTCTCCCGTGTAGACTGAGATAACCGCTCCACTGCAGCTTCAGTCTCAGATACTTCGTGTTCCCAGACACTCACAGTGGCCTGGTAGGAAGACACGGTCTCGACGAGCAACTTCTCCTTCTCTGCATCTATCAGGACGGATAGGTCATTCCGCTGGATGCGCCCAAACTCAGAAAGCCGCTGGTCCAACTCAGCCACAGTGGCTTCCAGAATGTCGGCCATATGCTCGTGACCCGGGTGAACACGGATCAAGTTGATATGAGGCAATGCCAGAGTTCTTGCTGTCGCAAAGCTCCCCTTGGCGTCCATCACTGTCGATACCCCCCTCTGCAGCATTTTGTACACTACCTCAACGATGAATCTCACATATTCATCTGCGTCCGCCAGCACCTGTGGTGTCATGACAGGAGTTGGAGGAGCTACCCCAGTCGGCGGACCGAAAGAAGACCCGCCGACCTCAACCTGCGAGGCTGGAACCTCGGTATCAGTAGGCTCTTCATCAACAGGGGCCTGACTACTAGTCCAAGGAGCCAAAGGAACAGAAGAAGCTGGGACATGCATCGAGATAGTACCCCAAGTGGAAGGAGCAACAGAGGGTTCCATCACACCCTTACCCTTCCCGAACTTGGAAGTACCACCGACGTCTGTGGCTACCTCTCCAATACCCAACGTACTATCACCAGCCAATACCTCCCCTGGTAGAACGGAGAGATCAACACTTGCCTCCTGACACGTCCCTGAAGTCAGGACCGCCAGACGGGTCCCTTCATCAAATCCCTCTAGAGGGACAGGATCTGTCGCTACCTCCTGATTGGTAGCCACCTCAGCTTCCGCCGCTGAGTCTGGGGTAGGGCTCGGCAATGATGCAACCGACCTCCCCTCATCATAACAAGGAGGGGAATCAACCCTCTCCTCTGTTCCAATCATCTCTGTTGCCCCCGCAATAGGCTCTTGCAATTCTGGAGCAACGTCATCCGAAGACGACGAACTCCACCCCACATCATCACCAGGAAGCCTCGTGTCTGCTGGACCCTCGGCATCCAAGACCCCAGCCGCGACCTTTATCATCTCGGAAGCTGCTGCATCCTCAGTTTCCCCTCTGACATAATCCGGGGACGCTGGAATCTCCAAGACAACAACATCCTCTGGATTCTCCTTCATAGGTGACATCATAGTCGGTGGGATGCGCACTTCAGACGAACCCGCCATCTCCTTTAGCCTGCTCCCCCCAGATCTTAGAGTACGAGGCTTTCTTTTTAGCGACTCCTGTACAAAAGGGAAGCATTAATTACCTAAAATGTTGAACCCAGACCAGACTATGTGGGTCATTCTTACCTCTGCAGATGCTGAATCCGACGACACTGAGCTTCTTTGACATAGGAGATCCAGCCCTTGCATCTGTACGTCGTTTCGGTTGATCAACCGAAGGTTCAGCCTGACCCACCCCTGGTGGACGGTATGGTCGAGCCCTGGCCGATACATGCCCAGTCACCACTAACGGGGTGCCTGCAACGAGACTCGTCTCCCTATCATACCCGGAAGGCGCGGCAGCCATAACACAGTAAAACTTGGCGGCCGAGTAAAGAATGGACGGCCGCGGATCCTGAGTAGGCAGCGTAAAGCGAGCTCCAGTACATCCAGCATTATAGTAATGCCAAGCTCGTGCGCCATCCAGCAAGCTTCCAACATACCCTAGGGCGATACTGGGATTATCCAACATCAGCTGCGCATAACCGAATTGACGTGCAAAGCGACTCGGTAAATACGGTTCCAGGAAGCACTGATTCCTATTTCGGTACACCAGGTGGGATGGCCGGATACTCTGCAACCAGCGGAATCCCCACGGAGACAGAGCGGTGGCATCTTCACCTGAATCCCTTAAGTCTTCATTGGCCTCAAAACCCAAGAAGATCGGACCAACTTTGGTGATCTCCCATCCCTGAAGATGGGATAAAACCCTTCTGCAAACAGGGACGCCAGTGTGCGACCAACTCCTCTGGTGGAAACGGCGGAGGAATGCATCTCCGGCCCTATAGTCTTCTTCTGAACCCGGACTCATTACGTTGGGATGGTGTAAAATTAACCACCCCATCAAATAGGAAACGGCAGTTCAGTACGCGGGAAGTTATCTTTCCGACCTCGGTCATGAATCACATTTCCCGCGAACTCGCGTAAACCTCGCAGTAGATTACATACCATCGCGGGGAGTAGAGCCAAGCGCCGGCCAAAGACCAACTTCACAGCTGGCAAGATCAAGTGCCGGGTCACTCTCTCTACAGAGCCGGATCCGCCCGGGAAGACATAATCCCGAAGCCAAACCATGAGATACGCGACCAATACTGCTTTTGACGACATTCGATGAGCAAGATGCAGAAACAGCTGTAGGAGCGTTCATTAGACTGCTGGTCCTCGTTTTCCTGGGGATTCTTCTCATCTAACCTGCTCATCTCAGAGAGCACTTCGCTAAGAGAGAGCGTCGGCGGAGTGGAGAACTGGAAGGGATCCCCCTTGTCTTGCCTAAAGACGTAATCTCTCCAAGCAGTCACATGAGGCTGCAATCCGCTCTTGTCCCTCTTCTGCATATAGTAATGATGACTAGCCACTTCCTTAAAGACGGCCGTCATCTCTTCAGCCTTGTCCCCTAAGGGAGCTTTGATACCTCATACATCTCATGAAGTGCGAGCCCTAACTCCTCCACCGGAGTAAAAAAGGTCCCGGTATGGATATCAAACATCTCCAAGAGTGCGAGGAACATATGCCTATTAATGTCAACACCTGCTTGGGTGGCACGAATCGCGGCAGTCAGCCCATATTCTCGGAGCTCAGTCTGGAACCGCGACAAAACCCAGAGTGTCAGTTTATCCAATTTGGAAGCATAATGACACCAACCCTCTACCCGAAACTCTCCTTTCGGGTATGAGCGTTCCATCAATAGCATACGATGTGCAAAAGTCAAGGCACTATGGGCAAATGTATCAACGGGAACATCACTGTAAATGCTCCCAGGGCGTAGAGTCCGCCAGGTGAAAGAAGACCCAGACCGCACTGCGGTCAAAGTATCTTTCTGATCGGAGGTTGAATCAATTTTGATGATGTCAGTCACCACCCCCCTGAGAAGGAGTAAGATCCCAAGACATCCTTCTCTTGGAAGCGAGACGACAGAAGGCCATCAAAGGCCATTGACGTTCAAGTTGCTTAACAGTCATATGCACTCCTTTTGCTGTGAAAAACCAGTCTTCCTTGACCTTCAATACTGTTGCTTCAGTAGAAGTAAGACGGTCCCCAAACAGGAACTCAGGCTTCAAGAAGGTCACTTTATCAGATGTGGCAGATTTCAAAACTCCACGCTCCATCATCCGTTTGAGGAACCCATACTGCTGTTCCCGGATTTGAGTCATTCTCTCGGGATGCTGGTCCAGCATAATAGTGGCTTGAGCAGGGTTCATCACTTCCTCGTTATAATCTACTCCCGTTTGGCAGAGGGCAGTGTCCAAGAGCACTTCACTCAAGAGTGGGATAGGCATCGACACTAGCAAAGATTCGAAAAAAATGTTAGAAATAACAAAAGAATCTGAGTCTTATCAAAAGCGCATAGCGTGTCCGAGAGCCTCGACGCATCATCAGGGTCTAAACCCAGGCGCATCAGCAGCGGAGCTTCGGCGCGTCATCAGGGCGTGTGCCCATGTGCGTCAGCAGTACTTCGGCGCATCATCAGGGTGTAAACCCATGCGCCTCAGCAGTAGAGCCTCGGCGCATCTTCAGGGCTTAAACCCATGCGCGTCGGCGGCAAAAACCTCGACATATCATCAAAAGACTCAAGGTTTATGTGCGATTGGTGTTGAAACTTACCAACCACCTCCGGCCGAACTTCGATAGGACGACGGAAAACATCGGCCGCTGCAGCTGTCACAGGTTCTTTTCCTTTTCCCTTGCCAGCACCGCCGCGAGGAGTCTTGGGAGCCATTTCTTTGAGAGAAGAAGTTAGGGTTTTTTTTGAAGAAGAACTCTAAAGAAAGCAAAAGCGAGAAGAAGAAGAAGTCTCTCTCTCTCCATCTCTTGCCTATTTATAGGGCTTGGTCGCACGCGTGAACCGATGATGTGTAATCTCAGCCGTCATCTCGGGTTCTGTGAAGGATAACCATAAATAAAACTAAACAAGATTATCATTAATCTTTTTTAGGTTACCGAGGCGTCATCATTTGCACTAACTGAGCAGAGCATGCGCCCAGCACTGACGCGCACAGTATCTATGCGCCCCGACGGTCATGCGCCTCCACCACCATGCTTCTTATTCAAAGTATTCCAAAACTTATCCAAAAGTTTTGAAAACTTTAAAGGGGGTCTTGTAGAAGCATGGAATTTCAGAACCCGAAAGTCTATGTGCCAGACTACATGTGCCAAAGCTTGGACAAAGTGCTTCACAGCAAAGAGCAACAAATATAGACATTGAAAGAGGACTTTTTATTTTACATATAAAAATCTATTACATGTCTAAGAAAGACTGTACAAGGGAGAATTTCTACAAAGAAAGAATCCTAAGTCTACAGCCAACAACCACCATGCGCCTCCAGTCAGGCGCAGCAACCACCATGCGCCCTCAAGTAGGCACAGCAATCAACATGCGCCCTCAGCCAGGCACATCCCACCATGCGCCCTCAGCAAGGCGCATCCTTTTCAGCAGCTCAGTTATGTGCATCCCCAGTTATGTGCATCCCTTCAGTAGCCCAGTTATGTGCCACTCTTCCAGCCAGGCTCACCTGATAAGTGCTTCGACTAAATGAAGCATTTAACCCTCTGGCTGGAACCAAGGAAGAGAAGAGCACCGCAAATATGTGGCCAGGGGAGGCTTTGAAAGAGCCTCCAAAGGCGAAGGAAGACCGTGATCGAAACCACGGCTAAAGGAGCAGCTTTCAACACAACCAGAATGGGCTACACCCATTTTGAAGGAAGAAAGAGCTACCAAAGCCGTAGCACCGCCATTCCGATCTACGGCTCTTCCGGAGTAACGGAAACGAGGCCTGAACATCCCTATCTTTGGATGCAACAGGCACCTTTCGTCTGCCTCGGAAGCCCTCGATTCCGTCTTTTGGATGTAACAGTCACCTTCAAGTGCAACAGCGAAGACACTGCATCGCATCTTCACCCTCGGGAGCATCTCGTCAATAGAATGTATTCGAGTAAACGAGTTCATGTCGGAAAGACGTGAGAGAACGAGAAGCAAACCTTCTTTCCATGCCACTATTTATAGGCCGAACAAATCAAACCCATGCGCCAAGTGGATGGCTCTCCAAAATTCTGTGCAATAAATTTGCATTAAATGGATGAACCAGACGCTTCGAATTCAGCCAAGTCAAAACGGCTATTTAAAGCACTCGAAGAACGTAACAGTTGCACCATCAAAGACGTCTCACGAAGTGGATGCGCCGGCCAGACGCGCCCTTCTACATCAAGTGCATCACACAGACGTGCCCTTCAGTACTAAGCACATCATAGGGGATGCGCCCCCATGCGTCCCATACGCCTAGTGGAACGCCAACCAACGTGCCCACTCAGCTGTGCATCGAATGTCACAAACATTAAATGCTGAACTGACAGAGTTGGCAGCATGCCTCCCAAAGTCTGAGTAGTCGACAGCTTTTTCAGAAGACGAAGCATCGCCAACATCAGCATCATTATTACTCCTCTCCGACGGCTACTACCACGTGGCCACCCAACCATCTCGCATGCGCCTCTGCGGCCATGCGCCCAAATCTGCATACGCCTCAAAAGCTGTACGCCTCAGACTTTTTACTGATCCCTAAGGACAGAAGGAAAGTCACTGTTACAACTCTACATGCGCCTCAAAAGCCATGCACTCCAGACTTCTCCCTGATCCCAAAAGACAGGAGTAAAGTCACTACTGAAGCTCTGCATGCGCCTCAAAAGCCATGCGCCCAGAATGGTTCGTGACTCCTAAAGGTTACGAGCCAAAGTCCCCTCATGCGCCTAATCCTAGGCGCATCTTACCAGGTCATTCCCTCCCACCAAATCCGAGATCTTCGAGCCATGAGTCGACGACACATGTCCTTTGACTCGACTCATCCAAGATCTCAGCAACAGAAAGATCTTCTTCTCCGCTACGTGTCGGTTCACAACAGCAACATGAAGAAGTCAACCCCCTCGATCAGGGCGCATCGTCCATGCGCCTCCATCAGCAATCAACACGTGGTATCCCCGCGTACAGGCGCATCCTACATATGCGCACATGAGCAGCCAGCCTGCAAAACTATAAATAGAGGGATCATTTCCTTCTTTTACACACACAGACGGATCGATCTACGTGTATACATATCAACCTCCACAGCGAACAGACAGAGACTTTGCACCCCCAGAGAGGCAGATACAGACACTCAACGTCTTCCTCCTCTCAGTAAGCTCCAGCACCCAGGGCAATCCAGACCTTCAGAAAACCGATAACCGTCGTCAGATCGTCAACGGAGTCAACGCATTACCACTCGCTCCATCGGCACAAGGGACCCAGATTAAACAAAAGTGTACTCCTAGGACTACGTCTTAGTCCTATATTGTAACACTGTTCTGTTTGTATTGAAATTTACAATCAAGAAATTTTAATGGCAAACAGCGCTGCCTCGAAGAAGATATGAAATATAATTCATGACCTGAAAATGAGGCAGATGAGGCTGAATTGGATCCGACAGGACTATTATGAGGACCTCTTAGATATGATGAATACTCCTGCGTACAATAAAAAATCGGAGAAGGCGAACCGACGGGCCGCAGGGCTTCATACGGGGGGATCAAGGCCCCAAGCAGCGACGCTTGCAGATCTGGTGAGATACCGTAAATTCATTTCACTATCGAATTAGGTATTATTAATATATGAAGTAAATTAAGTTCTACGAAAATTTCATATGCAGAGCCAACGGACGATGAAGGAGGGAAGGACGCCAGAATCGGTCACCATGCACGACGTGTTCCAGCATACGCACAAGAGACGGAAGGACGGAAGCTTCGTCGACGAGAGGGCCAAGGAGACCGATGTAAGTACTTATGTTTATGAGATTTACGTTAGAATTAAAAGTATTCAGACTATAACTTAGGTAAACTTAGGATTCACAGTTAACTTAGTGAAGCATAGGATTTAGATTACAACTTAGGTAAATCTTATAATATAAACACATTCATTTCATAGGCTGCATATCGTGAGGCCCTTAGTCGAGCTCAGTTAACTGACGTCGAGGATGTCGGTAAAACGACGCCCGCCCGGACGCCCTCTTCTTTGGCCGCTCGTAACGACTTGTTCGTAGATACCGTCGGCAGCTTTAAGAAAGGGCACATGTACGGAGTCGGCTCCCCAGGGCCGTTGCACATGGCGACTCAGAGATTTCCACCGACACTGCCTCCTCCTGCGGCCCCGGCAGACGATAATGTTAGGTCGCAGCTTATGCAGCTGCACGAGGCGGTGTTGTCCTTGCGGAAGCAAATTGCCACGTACTTTCTGCCACCGTCTGCTGCTGCCGGTCCGTCTGCTGTTGGTGGCGGTCCGTCGACTACTGCTGCCGGTCATTCTTCCGTCGGTCATCTTTCTTTCAGTCCTGCTGCCCTCTGGTACTGCCTCCGACTGTGATGGCACTCCTTGATCTCATGTCACCAGAGCAGCTACGTCGACTTCCGAGCACTGTCTTCGAAGGCTTCTCGCTGTACCTAGTGGAGCAGTATTTTCGTCGGACGCAGGAGGGATTACCACCACCGGACAATCTACTACCAAAATACAGTCAATTAGCGACGGATGGTTAACGACCGATATATTCCGTCGCCATTAGGGACGGATTTGCAACAAATCGTCAACGGCATACCGACGATAAGTCGATATCATTTTTTTCGTTTTAAGGGTGAGTGAAGGTCGACAGTCCGTCGCCACGACGTCGGCGATATGGCGATGGATTCTCATCCGTCACTACACTGTCGACGATTTGGTGGGAAATGTTAGAAGAAGTGGCGAAATAAATTGCCGACTACGTAGCGACGGAATAGTCATCGTCGGGTTTACAATATAGCGTCGGCGTAGCGACGGATGTTGTCCGTTGCTAGTCGGTCGCTAAATATACGTTCCAAACTTAAATTAAAACAACGGAAGAAACTTTTCATTCCTCCCAAATTTTACTCTCTTCTCTCTCTCTCTCTCTCTCTCTCTCTCCCGCGGCGGAGATCGATCGGCTACCTCCCTCTCCTCTCTCTCTCTCTCTCACGCGGCGGTGATCGACAACCTCTCATCTCTCTCTCCCAAAGGTAATCCCCTCTTCCTCTCTCTCCCTCTCTCTCTCTCGCAGTGGTCGTGGGTGCAGTGAGCCGGGGGCGTCGGGGGTTGCGGGGGCGGCAGAGACTGCGGGGGTGGCGGAGGCGACGGGTGCGTCGGGGGCTGGGGATTTGGCGGGGGAGGCGGGGGTGGGGGGCAACGGGGGGTGGGAGGGGCAGCGAGGTGTTATGGGAGGCGCGTGTGGGGCTGCGGCGGGCGGCAGCGGAGGGGGGGGGAGGGGGTGAAACCATCGAGTGGTGAAACCATCGAGTGATTTAGACACATTTTGAGTCACTAATTGACACATTAGGACACGACTAGACCCCCCCCCCCCCCCATGTGGGCATATATTTTCCCTAGGACACGAGTGTTTGGTTTGGCTTTCATTCGTTTCTTTTGGGTTCAATTTCATGTTTTCTTTTGATACAATGATATAGGAAGTTTACTATTTTTTTAAAGTGTTCAATTCGAAATCCAGGTTTTAAATGAGTCTTTGAAGGCCTATATACATGTATTTGAGGGTATATCTGTGTAAGAGAGATTGGCAGATATTGATACATATGGCCATGTGATTGATGATGTGCTTAAGAGGTTGGGGGCTGCCTCTCCTTGGCAGGGAAAGCCCTACAACAGTAAGAATGATTGTGGCCATGTGGCATGTGTGATGTTGAGTGAGGGAGGAAAGTGAGAGTGTGTGTGGCATGGATTATGAGTGTTATGTATTTCCTGTGTATTAATAGAGTGTTAGTGAGAGAACGTTGTTTTGGTAGTATTGAGTACAAGGGTCTGATACTAGGAAGTATCAGGGAGCATTGAGTCAGAGAGCATATGTCTCATTTGTGTGTGTCTTGGGATAATCAATAGGAGAGTAGAGTGTATCAGTTGTGTGCTTCTATATAGTTGTATATATCTATACATCTAACTGTGATATACATATGTGTATGTGTGCTTTAGAGAGTGAGAAATAAAGGCATGCCTACCATACCTATTAGCATGCAACAAGGCTTGGGGTGTAATGTGTGAGTGTAGACATGGTAGAAAATATAGGTAATGCTAGTGTAACTAGACTAAGGTAGTGCTTGCTAGATAGTAAGGACACTCTAGTATCCTAACCAAGTTAATTTTAGCCTAGATATTTAGGATATAGCTCCCATACCCTAGAAGTGGACTGTTGCAATTTAGAAATAGATAGATTGACTCAGTTTGATTAATTGACCTATAATTGACCCTTGACCTAGATTGACCTAGTTTGACTTGCTTTGACTTGCTATGACCTAGTATAATCTAATATGACTTAGTTTGACTTTATTTGACCTAGTTTGACATAGACAGTTGACCAGGTTTGACTTAGAGTTGACTTTGACCTAGATATGACTTAGAATCATTTAGACTACATTGTATATTTCAATTACCTTATTTCTGAATACACCATAACCTGTTTTACTCTAAATAGGATTCTGTGACACCAGTTCGGAGTAAACTTGATTCTAAGGGTAATTGCTTATGATATATCTTGTTTCCAGTTAAGATGATTGTTTATTCACCTATAATGACCCTAAAACTTGATTTGTTGCTGTAAGCATACAACACCACAAAAATATTTACTGACTCGTCAAGTTGAACCGTGTATAACATGCTCGACGCTTAAGAGGAAACATTTAGACTTAGTGGATTATCGAACTATCGGTATCGGACTATCGATATTGGTATCTGTATCGAACTATCGGACTATCGGTAACGGTATCGAACTATCGGTATCGCTAGCGGACTATCGGACTATCGATATCGAACTATCGGTATCGCACTATCGGTATCAGACTATCGGTATCACACTATCGGTATCGGTATCGAACTATCGGTATCAGTATCGAACTATCGATATCGGTATTCGTATCCGTATGTACTTAGTATCGATCGTATCAGATTAGTATCGGTCTATAAGTTTGGTATAGGCCGTATCAAATTGGTATTGGCTAAGCGAATTGGTATCGTCCTATCCGATATGTATCAGCCGTATAGCTAGGATTCGTATCGGTCTTATCGATTCGGTATCGGCCATATCCGATAGGTATCTGCCGTATCGGATATGTATCGGCCGTATCAAATTAGCATGGTGGAAGGTTTAGTAACAACTGTACTTAGATTTTCACTCCCTCGTGACTCTCTTGCAATAGTGTTTTAGCTCGAGAAGAGAATAATCTAAAGTCCGACGTTAGTGTTTGGGTTTTAAAATCCCTGTTCAGGTAGACAAGCGAACAGTAATTTTAAGACCCAACTACTAACATTGCGACATTTTGGAGACCCAAATTCTAATTTTTATTGTTATGTGAGACCCTACTACGAAATATCTCATTTAATTAATATACGTAAGATAAGGGAACATATGGCAAAAGAAACAAGTTTAAGGTATATACATTAGAGTTCTAAAAGATGAACATACAAATATTAAGTAGAAGGTATGCATGTAAAGGCTCATGTATGTTAATTAAAGAAGATTAGAGGCTAATGATAGTTTGAAGGTAACCTTCAACTTTAATTGCATAATCTTTTTGATGGGTTAATGGAAAAGAAAAAATATATAAGTATTTAATTAGTAGTAGGGTCTCATAGTATAATAGTGTATATTAGAATTTTGGTCTTAAAAATGACCGTTGTTACTGTTTAAGTACAGTGATTTGGAGATCCAAATTCTAACTTCGGTCATTAACTATTATACGAGATCCTATTAGTGTATATGTAGTATTAAGGTGTGAGGATTGAGGGAGTGATGGACCGATCCTTAAAGTAGCAGAACAGGACACGTTGCTCCACACCTACTCCTCTTTCGTGAGTTTGGCAACGTTAACCATTTATGGGCTCCCTCTGCTTTTTTCTCTCTTCCCTTTATAGCAACCCTTTCTCGCACCTCCCCTTGCTGTTGTTGTCAACCTACCACTCACTTCTTTATAGCAAGTCTTCTTTATATAGAAGAAGAAGAGGAGGAGAACAAGTTAACTATGGGGCGGGGGAAGCTAGAGATCAAGAAGATCGAGAACTCCACCAACAGGCAGGTGACCTACTCCAAGAGGAGGACCGGCATCATGAAGAAGGCCAAGGAGCTCACCGTGCTCTGCGACGCCAAGGTCTCGCTCGTCATGTTCTCGAGCACCGGCAAGTTCTCCGAGTACTGCAGCCCTTCCACTGAGTAATAATATATATAATGCATGCAAAATATATAAACCACTCACTTTTGTTTCATAGTTGTTCTCTTTTCTTGAATGATTGATTTCTTTGTTTGGACGACGATTATTTGAAGTACAAAGGAGATTTATGACCGGTACCAGGCCGTGTCAGGGATCAACCTGTGGGGTGCTCAATATGAGGCAAGATCTTTATTTATGTCGCAATTTTAATGCTGTGTTTGATTGAGCTTTTTTTTCCATGAAAAATGTTTCCATCACAAATTTTTCACCAATTGTAGTGTTTGATAGCTTATATTTTCATGGAATTATTTTCCAAAAAATTACCATTTTTCATATTTTTCTTCTAAAATGGTGGAAAATAAAACTTGTCCAACCCATAGGAAAATATCATTTTCCATGGAAAATAACTATTTCCGTGGAGAATAATGACAATCAAACACCAAATTAAATTTTCCATGGAAATTTTTTAAATTTTCATTGAAATTTTTTTCCTAGGAAAATAAATACATGGAATTAATTTCTTTTCCACCTGTTTTCCACCTTGCAATCAAACACGCCATGATTAATTTAGCTAGATTAATAATTTTCTCCACCTGATTTTCTTGGTTTGGTAATAGAAAATGCAAAACACTCTGAACCATCTGAAGGAGATCAACCACAACCTCCGCAAGGAAATAAGGTATAATTTACATTTTTTTTTAAACAAAATTTTCACAAATTTTCTTTTGTTTGATTGAACGTCCCCAAATGATCAGGCGGAGGATGGGCGAGGAGCTGGAAGGGATGGATATCATGGAACTGCGCGGTCTTGAGCAAAATATGGATGAGGCGTTGAAGCTTGTTCGCAACAGGAAAGTGAGTCCAACTTTTTCTTTCTTTTAATTTTTAATTTTTAATTTTTCTGCAGTTTGTAAATAGTTTGTAATTAGTTGGTTTGTAAAGGAAATCATGGAACATGTGTTTTTTTTTTTTTTTTTGCTTAGTTGCTATATGTCATTAAATGGTTATAAAATTTAGAGAGAAAAAAAGTGAATTTATATGAGAAGCTACAGTAAAATCTAACCATCTTTTTTGTTTTGTGTCTTCTTAATTTTTTTTTTTTTTTTTTTTTTTTTTGAAATCCCACGCACACACACGATTGGGGGGCTCGAACCTTGCCGGCCCCTCCGGATGTCTTCTTAATTAACTAAGCATGTTTGTGAATGGGCGAATTCTAACTTGTTTTTGACCAATTTTATGTATGGCAGTATCATGTTATCAGCACACAGACAGATACCTACAAGAAGAAGGTAAAAAAGATTGATTGATTAAGCTTATGTTATTCTTTGAATTTTTTTTTAAAAAAAACTGATTTTATCAACCTTACTTTCTACCTTTGGCTCCTTTATAAGATTTTAACATAACACGCACAGAGATTTTAAGTACCACTGGATTTGTTTGATGGCAACAGAAAACAAGCATGAACTGCGATCGAGAGTGATCAACTTTGTTAAAGCTACCTAGCTACTCAAAATTCATATGCACACAATATAATTACTTTAAAGATGAAAATATTGATCATCTCTAGGAATTTATTGTTCTTTTTGAAAGAACATTTGGATTTATGGGTGCCTACTTACAATTAATATAGATATATGAGAACTACAATAATATCCTTTTTATGCACATAAGAAGAGTAACAAAATAAACTCTAAAATAAAACAATAAACATCATCAAAAGCATATAATAAAATGTATCAGAAAATCAACCATCACAAATATCCTCGAAGAGTGAGCATATCGACATCCATTGCCACTTATGACAGAATTATAAGAAAACTTGATGAGGAAGACTTCATCTAAACTATTAGATTTTTCCTAACAATTAAAAGATGCACTAACAAACTAAGTCTCATGTTTTACAGAGGTGGCCCTTTATATTAGAGTCCATTTTTTTTCACTCATTAAAACTAGGGTATTTGTTCACCCTCCAATAAAGAATTGACACGTGTCAATTTCATTCAGTATAAACCACTTTGGAAGTGGTTTTGTAAATATTCAAAGTGGTTTTGAGTAAAGGATTTGACATGTGTTATTCTATTATTGGAGGGTTGAATAAACATTCTAGTTTTGATGGGTGAGCAAAAATAGACTTCTTTAGGTCTCGTTTGGTTCACGGATTGAAGGAACCAAGAAAGAAAAGTTGTTCCTTTTCTTTGTTTGGTAGCCACAAACTTGGAAATCAATTTTCTGATAAGGGAGGAAATTGGGGGGAATATGGTTCCACTCATGATCCATGGGATTGATTTTCCCTCCTCCTTTTCCAACATTTATTACAAAAATTATGACAAAAGTAACCATGTGTTATTGCTTATTTTACCATTAATGTTATTTTTCATAATGTTAATTTTTTTTATTTTAAAAGATAAGGATTTTATTGGAACATTGCTATATTTTTGCTTTCCTTTCATGCACCAACCAAACACTATAAAGAAAATCAAATGGTCTCTCCTAGGTGGTTTTCTTGTTTTACCAAACAACGGAAAGAAAATGTGAAAGGAATCCTACTTTCGCATTCCCATGAAAAATACAAGAAAATTATTTTCTTTCCGTGAACCAAACGAGGCCTTATATTATTACATACAAGAGAAGACCGTGCTCCTACGAATGCATTGTTTGAGGAGAGTCGAGACGTTGCGAATTGATTCAAGTCAGATCACAAAAATATTAGCCTGCTAAAAGACTAAAACTTAACCAAGAAGAATAAAGGAATAAACAATGGAGGTCGAAAATTCAAAAAAAAGATAAAAAAACCTGCCTACATATACCGAACTAAGTTTATAGGATGAAAACAACAAGAACAATAGCATTATGCCATATCTAAGCAGCAACTCATCTCGACTAAGTTACCAAGTAACCTTATTTTGCTCCACATATATATATATATATATATATGCAAATGACCTCTAGCCTAGTGGTTAAGAGAGATGCATGCGGCCCAAGTGGTCGGGAGTTCGAGCCCCAGTGGAGGCGAGTTCGCCACAAGTACCCATTGCTTCAATATATATATATATATATAACCTTGCAGATGACCTCTAGTCTAGTGGTTAAGAAAGATGCATGCGGCCCGAGTGGTCAGGAGTTCGAATTCCAGTGGAAGTGATTCCAGAAACAATTTACCTGGTTCTATATATATATATATATATATATATATATATATATATATATATATATATATATATATATATATAAAATTGCAGATGACATCTAGCCTAGTAAACAAACTTCAGATACCCAGTCCGCAGTAGAGGTACTCCCCTCTTCATGTCCACCTGATTGATTATCTCTATATTAAGCATCAGGTTATTTAGCATCCATTTACCATCGTTCTTCATTAAATCCTCTCCCATGTGTCTGCAGGTAACCAATTAAGCATCAAATCTCAAACTCCTGGTTAAGCTATTCCTATATTCCAACAAGACAATTCATTGTTGAATTTATGAATGAACTGCCAATAGAACATTTGAACAGACTCGGACCGCATTAACTTGACTGTGATAAGTCTTTTTACCAGATAACATTCGTTTTGGACTCTAGAAATATGGTCAACATCGATCTAACCCTTTATCGATATACTCAAACCTTGATCTTGATTCTACTTTTGAGTTTTTGGTATTGTTTACTGTTTAGGCTGAAAATGTTATCAATTCATCCTTTTTATTTATGGGAATCTCTTAATTGCGTGTCATTCAAGTTAATATTGACCCATCTAGGTTTCCATTAGCTTTTGTTCTGCGTCATTAATGCTTATGTTTTCTTTCGCTAGTTTTCATTAATAGTGAGTTGGCATTGTAGAAATATAGAAATGATATTGAAAGAAATCTTAACATTTGCAATATTTAGTCACAAATACCTCTCTTTGAGAATTAAATTATGTTCAAGATTATTGAATCAGTTTAAAGAAAAAAATGTAAAACAGTATTTTTTTAAAAGTACTTTCTATTTAGAGCATTTGCATACCGTGAAGACCAATGTGTCACGTTTATGGAGTTCTTTGAATCTTATCCAAATAATACAAGAAAAAGATGTAAAGTAGGATGTTATAAAGAAGATAACCCTTCGCTTTTTAGCACAAACATATCATGTAGACAGTAAACCGACAAAGTCTAGCAATTTCATATTCCTAGTGAACAAGAAGTTTCGGTCTGACTAGGATAATAAAACATGCATGTCCACAGTTTTATCACACATGTAGTAAAGGAGATATACTGGAAATTTAACAAACCTTACATATTGTGAAATAATACAATAAAATCAACTACTCTTCTCATTGTTTAAGAAGTGAGCCAACAACTAAGTGCTTCATATCTAAATATTAGGGTAGCAAAAACTTCAAATCCAAACAAGATGAACTTCAAGTCTTTCATTGTTACATTCGAAGTTAAAAAAAACTAAAGGTGCTGCACTACTCAAAAAGAAAACAAGTAATTGGTCAATTACATCTTAGTACTGCTGTCCATAGTAGAATTGTCATAATCTAAATACAAAGTCCCAAAGGTTAAAAGTAGAAACAATACTATAATTTATGGTACTAGTATAATTGGCTCCTTATAATAAATACTATAAGTTTACCTTCAAAACAGGGTGAAGGATGTGTGAGCAGGCACTGAAATGAACCCAAAAAAAATTATAATTGACAAAAAAAAAGACAATATGTGAAGACTTGCGGTTATTAAGATCTCCACTTAGACCTAAGATCAAGTTGTAGGGCTTAGATGTGAAGTAACATGATGTTATAATTGAAGGGAAAAATGATTATGTAATAAAAGACGTATGATCCACCAAGTTGATCAACAAGCACTGTTCTAAATGGCGGTTGAGGCGGCCGCCTAGGCAGTAGGCAGTCTCTCTCCGCATCGCTTTTGCGGTATACGGCGGAGTATGCGGAGGTGAGGTGGCGTAGGCGGACGCCTAGGCGGTGCAATACCTAACAAAATATTTTGTCCAAAATATTTTACAAGCTTAGTTATGCATGGAACACCCTTAAAATATGCATATGATGCAAAAAACAATGATAAAATAGTAAAAAATGTCCAAAACGTACCAACCGCGCGCCTAGGCCGTGCCTAGACGGCCTAGTTGGTAGGCGGACTCTCTCCGTCGCGCACCAGCCTACCGTTGTTTAGAACCTTGTCAACAAGTCAAGCAATCAAATTATCAGTAAAATGGTGTTGTGTTTATATTCACTTCAAAATAAAAATTGTTAACCCAAATAATTTGGAACAAATACTTTATTATTGTAACATACAAACCAATTAACACCGCAACATGTTTAATAGAAAACAAAAGAAGTTTGATAGAAACTTCAAAATATAGTAACTAAACGATTGAAACATAGGCTTGTACGCGTAGATTAGGTTGAGCTTCATACTTTGCATCTTTAGTGTAGTTTTGAAGGCGACATTACACAGTGATTCAACACACAAATGAGATCCAAGCAAAATCGTGTGTAACCTAGAATCCAGTTGAGTTGCACCAAACTTCTATTTGGGATGTAACAACTATAATATAAATTATATATTGTTTGAAAATATATGATGTTTTGGAGTGTAATTATTTCAATGTTATTTCCAACATGTGTTGTATATTTCCAGTATATGTTGGGATTCCTTTAAATACTTTCCTTTCTAGTTTTGAATAAATCAGACAAAGCTTAATATTTATCCTTTTACTTTTGAATAAAATAAGAAGTGATTATGAGCAATGGTTATTTTTCTTGTAGTTTTTCTTAATTTAGGATCTATCTTTTCCCTAATTTAGGAAGTCTAGTTAATATTTGAAAGAAGTATTGGTTGTATGCCCTAAATTAGGATGTGTAGCTTCCCTCTTTTAGTCTCTATATTTTTCATTCTCTTGGTATTCTGAAATCCATTGTGGTACTCCTATAACTTGGGCAACACCATTTGGCATCAGAGCGACGATGCCTCCAAACAAGGAAGAATATTGTGCGGGTGGAGGATGTTTGAGAGATACGAAGATGGATTGATGATTACCAATAAGCTTGTGAGCATTTGTCACACCCTCATTCTGTCGAATCAATAAGTCACCACTTGGTGTGATGTCGTGCAAACCTAAGTTGTATTTATACGTGCTCGTGTACATTTAAAATAGATGTTTTTATAGAAGTTTAAAGTGGATGAAACAGAGAAATTGAGTAACAACATAACATAAAAGAAATAACTTCTTATTAAACATTTACCATAGAACAGAGGCTAGCAAACAGTCGAGTAAAAAAGTGTCAAACTTGACTTATAACTTTGAGACGATGAAATGAGATATATCGTTCCATACATCAATTTTTTAACTATAAATAAGTAAAAACACCTTCAGTGGAGGTCTTCAAAACGAGATTTTGAAGCTTTAAAATATGATTAAAACTTCTGCATAGCTGGACGACCTTTCAGCACCTTCGTATGTCTCTTTGATTATCAATACTTGTGGAGACGTTGGTCGGTACATTTACAAATGCAATAGTGAGTAACAAATTAATCCGACTCACCAAAATTAACATAGTAATCATCTGAAAGCACGCATGATTATTTGTGATCTTTCTATCTTTTTTATGTCAATTAACAATTCATAAGATAGAATTATAGAAACATAACATGTCACTAAAAAGTGATTCTTATCCACAACCGATTATCCTTCCCTACAAATAAGACTTGCCTTATACTTTTCTGCTGAAGACATCATTAACTATGCAACTAGTCTATATGAAGATCATTGGTGAGGGCACCATCTTGAACTATTTAGGACATTACGACGCCCTCCACAATGCAGGTAATTAGCCTAACCGGAGCACAATTCATGTGTCCTATACCTTAGCACAAATTATCCATGTTCCTTCTAGGCCGAATCAATTCCATGGCCTCAGAAACCGTTCGAGAAAATGAAACCTTATGCACAAGTTGCCCATGAATATAAAGCTTAGCTATCAATATTTAACATGCAAGATACCAGAAACTTGAACATAACCATGCAACCATATTCTCATTTATATTTTACATTCCTCAAGTCATCGTTCGAAATCTCATACTAGGTTACAAGCATTTTTACGCTTCCTTTTTTTATCTAACAACAGTACTATATTCCATGATTCTATATAACAATCAAACAACATTATGATTACTCTCTTTTATCTTGATTCTTTCTATTAAGATATCATTGATTGAGTGACACAACCAAAGACAAGCAGAGATTCTTTATTGATATAAAAAAGAAGAAGGATATTAGCCTCTCATTATTAGAGAATTGCTAAAAGAAAGAGAACTCCAATGCTTCGATCAAGCTTCGCCTGTGTTTTACACCAACAGAAGATCAATACTCTTCTTCTCTTTTTCTTCCAGAATTTTATGAATACGGAAATTGATGAAGGCAAGCAATGAAATCCAATGAGATTTTCTCACACCATGGAGCACAACTTTGACTACAAGGATGTGCTCGAACCTATCTAGGATGACTATGATGAGCCTATCTACGATGACAATGATGAACCTATATATGATAGCTATGGTGAACGTATATACGATGAGTATCCAAAAGAAATAGGAGGAGAAGAAGAAGAAGAAAGAAGAATATATCATGTCAAAGGATGGTGGCCCAATGAGATTTTCTCACACCACGTATCCAAGAGCTAGAGAATTCTCTAGCTAATGAAACAAGTTGTGAACCACCTGTGGCTACTTCACAAATTATGTCCATAGATGCAAATAATTTTGTTGGACTTTGTCTATTACCATGTAGGTCCACAAGTATATCAATATATATTGGTTTTAGTCATTTAATCAAATCAAGTAGAAATCTGCAGAGCTACTATAGAACAAAATTGATACATTATGAGTTTAAATTATATATGGCTCACACTACCTTCATAAAGTTTGTATGAAACAAAGAGCTAAATTTGCAAGAAAATAATATAGAAGTGAACAAGTTGGGTTCGGGATTTCATTGCTTACCAGTATTGTAGACTGAAAATTGTCTAATTAGCACTGCATGATGCTACCCAACCATTTTGTTAATTTTTTAGATGATCACCATAAAGTCCGAGTTCTCAGGTTGTTGGAGAAAAATCGTATATCAAGCAAAATTATATATATTGGGAGTCCAAACATGGAAAAGTTTATGGAAAAAAGCATGATCGAAAGCTGGTTAGGTTTAAAGGGAGGAGGAACAAGCAAAAGCTATATATATTGCAGTCCACGCCTCGAAATTTTTATGGAAAAGAATGATCCAAGGGAGGTTAGGGTTAAAGGTTTTACAGAAGGAGGAAGGAGTTGGCACTAGTGGTTGTGGTGGTGAAATTACAAATCTGTCTTTTTTCAGTTAATTAACAATTTCTCCGCACATATTTATATATACATATAGTGTACTGTACTTTAAATTTTTACCATAAATATACTACCACCTTTGATTATGTCATACAAAAGTTTGACACCTTTCAAAGTGAAAGTTATAATCTATCTAGTCAAAATAGTTAAATCCATTGTTATCCTTGTCATTGTGGCATCTTTGATCCTAACATTGACAAATATGTCAATCTGGCAAATAATGGAGTTATGTTGCTTACAAAAAGTCTTAGAATAGGTAATATTGACTATTTTTTTTCATGTTATAAGTTCCTTAAAGATAGTTTTTTTCCTGCCTAGATGAAGACACATCAACTAGAAACTAAACATTCTTTCTGAATGATATTTTGCTGGGATCTACTTGGGTGCCATCCTTTATCTAAAAAAGAGGAAACATAATTGGTTTAAATAAAATGTGGGGATTATCATAGAAAATTACTATATATTGTAGTTTTATTAAACATTTTAAGAGTAAAAAGAAACTATCTAAGATCTTATTCCTTCAAATTTCCTATGAACATGAACTTTAAACAACACAACATTGTTACCTTGTTCATGCAAACGTTGAGTTAGTGGCCGAGTAATTCAATCTTAGGGAAAATATATGAGTCCAATTTCAACTCAAAGTACATGGTTGTGTTTACCAACCATCTATCCTTCCTTTCATGTATGTTTGTTGAGCACTTGCTTTAGTTTTAGATGTTTCTGTACAATATATATATAACTTGGCTGAAACTTTACCAAAACAGAAACATGTTCTACTTGTCTACTATGTTCTACAAGACTTTGAAATACTAGTTAAATGACTCTTATCACTGATAAATACTTACAAAATTAACTTTGGAATACATTTCAGACCAACAACTCTCTAGATTCATCTAAATCGTTCTTAAACATTTTGCTGATGTTATAAGAATTAAGAAACAATTGGCTTTATTCTGCGGAAAACATACTGTAAACAAAATTCTCTCAACTTTTAAGTATAAGACAAATTCACTTGATGGGTCTCTTAGCACAGTCAAGATATTCATCACCAGAAGTTACTGAAAGGATCCTTTAACAACCCACAAAGACGTCAAAACATTTTAAATATGAAGAGAATTATAGAAAATTTATCAGCAAAAGTTAGGAGAAGAAATGTTTTATCAACTAAATTCTTGATTGTTCTGGCGGCAGTGAGACTAAATCCATAGAAGTTAAAAATTTGACTATCAACAAATTTATGATACATTGCCAAACTGTCAGAGAGTGTGCTTAAATATCATAAATATTCAAAGAAATAGGGTCGAGTGACACTATGGAGGATTTTGTCAAAATTGCTAACTTAAAATCGTTTGACATATTTCCTGCTTCAACCAACAATTAGCTTCCTATTTTATTTTATTTTTTTACTTGGCAAAATCTTATATCAATAAATTCTTATAATTGTTCTCACATCATCAGTAGAAGTTAAAATGAATTTTTCAACAACTCTTATTGCTAAATTTTTGGAGAAATTAAAAAAATATAAACGGTAACCGTCTATTGACAAAATGTAAGGATTTTTTTTAAACTAATACACTATTTGTTTCTGTGAACTATGTTAATGTTCTGTAGGTTTCCTGCAGTAAAATCACTGTTATGAAACTGAAATTATTGCTAATTTTAATGTTTTATTTTGTGCATACTATGATAAGTATTCAATATTCATGAGTAAATGAGGTTTTGACATTCACCATTTTCTTTTCTTTTTTATATATGTTTTGTAACAGCTGAAGCACTCCCACGAAACACACAAGACTTTGCTGCGTGAACTGGTTTGTAGCGTAGCTAGTTCTATTTCTATAGAATTGAATACTTGTTCCCTCTTTTTTGGACATCAAAAGGTAAATTCTAAAGGCACTCCACATTTTACTCCAGGACAGCCTAGTCCTAGGACTGTCAAGAATTTGAATATTAAGATAGACTGTGAACGAAGTTTGCAGTCCTCCTTAATGTTAGGACTGCCAACTTTGTTGACAGTCCTAATGGACTGCCATGTAGTAAAATGTGAAGTGCCTCTAGAAATTACCTATATATAAAGCATGAATCTCAAGTACGATTCTAGTTGTTCTTCCAATCTTCCTTTTTTCCGAAGGACTATATCTATATTGAATTGGTCCTTGTAGCAGGAGATGATTGAGAACCCGGTATATGGTTTTGGGGAGGAGGATCCAGGCAACTATGAGGGCGCTCTCGCTCTGGCAAGTGGGGCATCTCAGATGTACGCCTTCCGGTTGCAACCAAACCAGCCGAACCTTCAGGCAATGGGATACGGTTCCCATGATCTGCGTCTTGCTTGACCTTCGTGTCCGAGTAGTCCTTGTTACGATCGTGTGAACAACATTAATATCTCTATGAGACTGCAACTACTTATGTTGAACAAGTTGATGCGTCTTACTTTAAGCTACTAAATGCCTTCTATGAGAGTATACTCCATATGGTTAATATTAATGCAGTGTGTTGTTTTTATTATGTGTTGTAACTCGGTCACATAATAATCTTCCAAGCTTTTGCCAATAGAGGAAGTTATGAGCAAAGAATTAAAATGTTTCATGAATCACATCAACCTCTTTATATATGTACTAGTAGTTAATATTAATGCAGTGTGTTGTCTTATTATTTGTTGTAACTCAGTCACATAATAATTAACCTTCCAAGCATTTGTCCTTAAGAATATAGAGAAAGTTATAATGAGCATATAAGAAAGGTTTGTAAAAGAATTTGAAAGTTTTCATGAACCACATCAACCTCTTTATATGTACTAATAACGTGCACGCAAGTGCGTGCAAAAAAAAATTGTTAAAGGTATTAAATTAGAACTTTGGATGTATATATTTGGATAATGCTTTGGAGTTAGTTTAGATATAATTTAAATATTGAATATATATATATATATATATATATATATATATATATATATATATATATATATATATATATATATAATTCCATGTAGTTAGTTTAAATATAGCTTAACTATTGAATATGTTTTAATTGAATGTCTTTTATATATGTTATAGGATTCTAGATATACATTTAGATAGTTGTAAGGATTTAAATTTATTTTTGCAGTTAATTAAACTAAAGTAATTTTTAATTATTTTTAAGTGAGGACATACATAAGACACATACAGTGGTAGTTAATTATAAATTTTTATTATTATTTAGTGCTTGATATACAAATGACTTGTACAGCTCATTTTTGAGTCGTTTTTAAGCTGCAAAGAGATTTGTTCGAGATTCCTTATTGCAACTGCTTCTGTTTATTTTGTTTAAAATTAATTTTAGGATTTGTTTGCTAACAACTTATAAAATTGAAAATTGAAAAAAAAAAAAAAAAAAAGTTTCAATTTTGAAACAACTGCTGAAAGAACGTAAAATATTGATGTCCAAAGCTGCTTAATTATGCTATTTTTTAAATTTCCAGAAAGATAGTTATAAACGGGATCTAGTTTAATTTTCATGAAAGTATTTATGAATTAGTAATACAATGATGTGTGAATTGACACTACGACGCATCAAAATAGTTTAGTAGTCAACTGTTATTTCAGGACAACTACTAAAATACAGCAATTCTAGAAGAATCAAAATTTTAAATTTAAAGAGATTTTTTTTTAGTACGGAAAATAGTTTCAATTTAGCAGTATGGGTCTCAGTTTTACTGTTCATGTTTCCAATTTTGAACCACGTGGAATACCAAACTTTAATGTCGGATAATTTGGAGACTTAAATCTTAATAACACATATTATATGAGACCCTATTACTAAATAACCTAAAATCCTTTAGATGATACAAGGAGGAGTTGGCAGAGCAGAATGAACAATTAAAAAATTAGTAGCCGAAAGGTTTATTGAGCCGAGTGATTCATCCATAGATGAGACCTGCTGATATTGTTATGGGATGTTTTTAGAGTACATGTTATGAACAGTTATAAAGAATTTAATTTTAGGCAGTTTTAAGTAGCAGCTTTTAAACTATTCTAATTTATGCTTGATAATTTATTAACGACCGGTTCTAAATGAGAGTTTTGAATGAAAGAATTGATTATAGAGCTTTTTGAATGAGATCCAGACTTGTTTCCACCACCTTTCAACTCACCATTATTCTTGCCCACGCCACCAAATCCGTGCGCTAGCTGCCATGTGTCCGTTGCCTGTTTCATTTAGATTATATTCGTGTTATTTAAATATCAAGATAGCTATTTGAATTAGATTATATTCGTATTGGTTAATAGTTTTGTTTAGCTTTCTGTTCAATATCTTGATATTCTATTCATAATAATATTTGTAGTCATTATGTTGTACATATTTCGTTGTTCATTAAGAATAAAATATTGTAAAGTATACTAATAGTTAAAGTACAAGAAAAGGAAACAACATATCTTCTAATGACAATGAACAGAACAAACACTGGAAGACCATTGTTATATATGAAAACCTAGTGCAAGTACATCGAGAGACTACTTTCCCTAGGGGTGTAGCATGTTGGGTATACCGGAAGATTTCGTAAGGATGGACACGGTTCGAATCCTCTCTAGACGTTGTTCGCCGGCCCGGAGGAAATGACACCTCAAAAAAAAAAAAATGACATGTATGAAAAAAAATCGTAAATCTAAATTGTAATTGGGGCAAATTGGGAAAAAAAAAAAACAATTGTCACACGTTTGTTCTTAATGGTAGAGGTTGATCAATAACTTTCTACCACATGATTGTGCGTGCGAGTGTATGTATGTAGATATGCTCATCCAAAGTGTCATTTTTATTAAGGAAATTAAATAATCAGTGCTGCTCTACAAACCGAGAGGGGGGCCGCAGCTCAAACCGAGCTGACGTGTCCCCCTCTCATTGGACGGGTGGGGGCGGGCGGCCCCACATTAGCAGGGGGTTTGGGGTGTAGCCAATTGGGGATGGGGGGTCCGTCACTTGACCGTGGAGTGTCTCGTTCCATCATCATGTCCAGTTTCTCGTTCGCAAAGAGCGCGGTTAAGAAATATTGTCGGTATCGATTGATCGGGACAGATGTAATTAAGATCATTTCCTCGTTTTGGATTGAGTTCTTCGGAATCATATCTCATATTCAGCGGATTGCGTTTCGAGGAAAGACTCCGTGGTTGAGGCTCGAGGGACCTCTCCGATGCTCTGTTTTTCGATGCCACACTTAACCCTTTCGTGTTGGTTTTCATGAATGCGTTTTCGAAAATATTTTCGATGAGTTTCATTGCTTGCTTTCTTTGAACTTCCCACTTCATATCGAACTCTGAGAGAAATTAACGAGTATTGATCATTTGCTTATGCGATTTCAGGTGAGCACATTCGTGACACATTTCTCTCGCTTTATTCAATCAACTGTGAGTGGCTCGACCTTTTTCTTTTTGACCCTCTTGCTCCAATCAATCAACGATACCGATGAAAATGAAATGTTAAACATAGATACAAGACATAACGTTGAAATGCTGACTTTCGTATAATAGTGAATCATAAAACTGTTGCATGTTTACTTGTATATAACTGCTGTAGAATTGCTATATGAACTGTTATATGCTTACTTTGTTATGCCTGCTATATAACTGTGTTAAGCAGTAATTGAATCAATGAATGATTGTTTCAACAAATATGAGGAAACACACTGGAAATGGTTATTGTTCTTATCAACTCGTAGATCATGCTTGAGTAACTAGTTTAGCCTAGGCCAAGGAACCGATTCGACCTAGAAGTAACGGGGATATCAGTGCTAGCTTAACCGGCACGGCTATTCAAAAACTTTCAAAAAGGGCTTGCCATCCGACTTGAAGGGATCGTCGTCCAACCCAGCTATAGTCCAAGATGGCTTGACATTGTCAGTGACCTAACCTTAACATATATAAGTACTATTTTTAGTTAATGATATCTGGTTGAACAGGAAAGAACATGGTAAGTTTATTCGGAGGCGGAGACGATGTCATGAGTAAGATTTAATATGCTACGCTTTATCAATTACTCACATAAAATTTGACTAGAATGGCTAGAAATATCACTTAATTAATATATTACATGCTTCAAATAACTTCTTGAACAATTGAGATTGTGGGATTAATTAGTCATTCACCAGTACACGGCAATGTACTGACCCTCGTCTCCATAGGTGTTGCGGATTAGGGAGGCGTGCCTAGGAACTGAAGGCGATGCATGAAACATTTTGAAGTCTTGCTCAACTCTCCCAAATCCAAGGTCCAAGAATGTTTTGTTTTTGTATAAGGGGATATAGATATATGGAACGACTATCTCATCTGAGTCAGTTTGTAATCCCGCACGACTCTATTTGTAATAGAGTCATATAATGATGTTATTATCAATAAAGTAAAGTTTCTTCTGTGCAAGTATTCAATTTCTCTGCATACCCACTTTGTTGTTGTGTTTCACATAATCTCATGAATCTGTCTTTTGCGAGTGCAACTTAGGCTCGTACGTCATCACGTCTGGGAGACGACTATTGATTTTACGAAATCGGGATATGACAGACCGTGCCTACGTGGTAGCGACTCATTGACCTCTTGCTACCACCGGGACTGATCCCATAAAATCCGGAACATGGATCCAATGAATCGCCGTCACGTAGCGTAGGTCAGTAATGGTCACGTCAAATGGCGGACAGTGTCTTTTATTAAACACCATAGACTAACTCCAGCAAGCTCACGAGTCACGACTACTCATTAGGGTTGGTATTATTCTTTTCCCCCAAAAAAAATTGGAAGAACCTCAGAGTTGTCTAGCTAACTGTAAAATGTTGCTGCAACTGACAACAGTGACTAAATACTTGTGTAGGAAATGAAATTAACAAAAAAACAATGGGTGGTACTTAAATATGCATCCAAATATATGTCATCAAACAAAAAGAAAAAATGAAAGTAAATATACAGGAATTCATGATAATCTTGGCATATCCTGGCCCTTTGGCATCACTTCACTCTTCAGTGGAACAACTTCTTAATTACATATGTCCTTCATGCAACACCTGTTCAATATGTAGTTTCAACTGTACATTAATTTTTAGATGCTTTCATTTTCAAGTTCCTCCTTGAGAGATCATAAATAAATTGTGGATTTTCTTTTGTGATGATATATCACTTCTAGCATACTACATGTCAACATCTCCTTCTTCACCATCCTCGCATTCTAAACTTTAGCCTTCTGTCTCCTCCTCGTACTCATTTTGATCATGTTCTCTATTGTGCACCATCACTTCTCTAGTCCTCGTCTCCCCCATCCCACCCTTGAGGAACTCCACAACCTCCCTCATAGTGGGCCTCTTGCACGGATCGCCGTCGACGCACCGCATGGCGACCATCACCGAGTCCCTCACCTGCCGCGGCTCGTAGCCATCCCCGAGCCTCGGGTCGACTATGCTCCCCCAGCTGCCCTTGTCCACCCACGGCGTCGCCCACTGCACGATGTCCCTCTTGACCCCGCTCTGCAGCTTCTCGATCGGCCTCTTCGCGCTGATGATCTCGAGGAGCAGGATGCCGAGGCTGTACACGTCGCAGCTCTCGGACACCTTCCCCCACATGGCGTACTCCGGGGCCAGGTAGCCCAGAGTCCCCTTCACCTTCGTCGTCACGTGGCTGACCCCGTCCGGGATCAGCTTCGCGAACCCGAAGTCCGCAACCTTGGCTCCGAAGTCCGAGTCGAGAAGCACATTGCTGGCCTTGATGTCGCGGTGGATGATGTGCGGGGTGGCTTGGTGGTGCAAGTACCTTCATTTTTGGAGCACGAGGTCAGTTGTTGATCAGCCAAGAGCTAGAGAATTAACCAAGTTATAATATATATATATATATATATATATATATATATATATATAGGAGCGGATCAAAAGTTCTCCTTAGAAAATTTCCTAAAAAAAATTTCCTAAAAAAATTCCTCACTCTCCGCCGTAATTTAATGTTAATATTTACATTAATATTAATGTTAATATTAATGTTAATGTTAATATTAATATTTATTTTTATTTTTATTTTTATATTAATATTAATGTTAATATTAATGTTAATGTTAATATTAATTTTAATATTAAGTTTAATGTTAATTTTAATATTTAATGTTAATATTAACATTAAATTACGTATATATATATATATATATATATATATATATATATATATACTTTGTTCAGGCTTCGTTCTTCGAGCCTTGATTAATAAAAATGGGGGACTTTTTATTAAAAAATATATATATATAAAATATATATATATATATATATATATATATATATATATATATATATATATATATATATAGTCACGATCAGTATAAAAAAATCAATAATTATTAATAGAGTATATAAAAATTTTAAATATAATTTTAATATATTTTAATATGATTTGTTATATATGTTATTTTTTAAATTTTTGGATATATATTTAATTAGATAATATTAAGTAGTTAGTTAAACATAATTTTAAATATATTATAATATCGGGTGGTTTTTAATTTTTTAGGTGAGAAAAGAGGGTTCGGTTATCCACACAAGATAAGAAAGGTAGTTAATTTTGAACTTTTATTTTTTATTTTTAAAAAATTTAATGGTTGATGATATACACGACATATAATTTAGAACCGTTTCGAAGCCCCTTTATAATAATAATTATTATATATACATATATATATATATATATATATATATATATATATGGAAAATGCTAAGTCTACTACCAAATTCTTACAACCTTCTTATCACCTCTCTCCCACACCTTACATATGGGTCCCACCTTGTCACACCTTGTCCCACCTCCCCTCTCACCCTCCTGCTACATGGACTCCACCCAACCCCACCACTTTTCCCTCTCCACCCAACCCCACCACCAAATTCTTGTTTTTGTTTTTTTTAAGAATAACCCATGGTAAGACCGTAAGAATTCTCTTGGTAATAAATTAATAAAAATATGAGAAACAAAAATGCTATTTGGCACCCGAAAATTTTGGATAATATCACCTCCCATTCTGTGATTGCTGACATGGCAGCTGACATGGCAAAATTAATATTAACATTAAAATTAATATTAACATTAATATTAAAAAAATTGGTAATTAATTTTTTTGGTTAAAATTTATCATGTCAGTTGTGCCACATAATGGGAGATGGCATCAACCAAATATTTTGAGAGTCAAATAGCATAATTGTATAAGAAAACAAGAAAAGAGAATAAAAAAAATAGGAGACTGCTGGGGCACAGTAGAAATATACCAAAAAATCAAACGAACATCTTAAATATTAAATAGCAGACTATTAGGACACGTCGAAAATAAATCCAAAAAATCAAAGAACACCTTAAGAGTCTGCTTGGATTGACGGTTAAGAGGGTTAAGTGAGGGAAAGTTAAGTGAGGAAAAAATAAAACCATACTTGGTTTTGGGGTGGGATTTAGGGGGAAGAGTTATAAAGGTTTAAGTGGGGGTTTATTTTACCCCCTTTTGTCCATTCTTTTAACCTCCAAATTCGGAGGGTTAACGAGAGGGATTGAGGAATTTTGCTTTAAAAGTCATAAATACCCCTTATTTGTTTTATAAAATATCATAATTTTTTCTCCATTTTTTTTTTCAACATTTTGCTCCGTACCTTCCTAATTTGTGAAGATATTTTGATAAGTTCTAATCAAATTTTAATCAATTTTAATTTTATAACATATATAATAAGACTATTTTGGTAACTATCATATTTTTATTTAATCCTCCATTCACTCAAAACCTCCAATCCAAACAAGAGTTATTAAACACCCCCCACTTAACTCTCCCTCCAATCCAAACAATGTTCTATGTATTCACTCTACTCCCCCTCAGAGCATCCACAGTGGACGGGATTTTAAGTGCTACATTTTAATTTTAGTCAAATTTTGTAGCACTTGAAGGCTATAGTAAACCTATGTCAATACTTGAAAATTACTAGAAAGCTAAGAGACACTCCAGATTTGGAGCGTGCTCTAGCTCCTCTATATTTATTCCTGGGCCCACCAAACTTAACCTTTTTACCAAACATTGAAGAAAAATAAAGAGGAAGAAAAAATTTTTACCAAACAAGGAAGGACAATAAAGAGAAAATTTTAATTTAGCGTATTTGTTTGGAGTGTACCATTGTGTGACAACATCAATGAGACACTCTAAAAGTAATAATTTACATAATTTTAATAATTTGGAGTGTCTCCACTGTGAATGCTCTCACTCTACTCCCCCTCATTTAACCCCACTTAACTCTGCTTATTTTTTTCCCCCTCAATCCAAGCAGACCCTAAAGAAAAAGTACAAGGAAAGAAAAATGATTCTCATAGGAAAAGAAAAAGTACAAGGAAAGAAAAATGATTCTCATAGGAAAATAACAGGAAAATAGATTCTCCATCCAACTAAGGATTCACTTACCCACTAAGAATTCAAGTTTACTTCAAATTTTATTGTTATCTCCAAACACCCAAAAAAAAATGTAATTTTTTAAGGAAAGAAAAAGAACAAAAAATTGATTTAGTTTCCTTTCGTTTCCGCGAACCAAACTAGGCCTTAGGTCTCGTTAGGCCTTAGGCCTCGTTCTCGTTAGGCCTTAGGCCTCGTTGGCAGAATCATGGTGTTAAAAAGTTTGTTTTTTTTTTTTTTTGTGTGTCAAAGGAACATATGAGAAAAGAAAATAAATGATTTCCATAGAAAAGAAAATTAAGAAAAAAGTCGTTATATATCCTTATCCAACCAAAGATTTACTTTCCAAGAAATTCACAATTCCTTCTTATTTCATTATCCTAAAACATAGATAAAAGTACAATTTTAAAAAAAAGAAAAAGAACAAACAATGAAATTAATTTTCTTTCCAATCCACGAACCAAATGGGGTCTTAGAGAAAATTTATAACCAAAAAATTTAGGGATAATTTAAGTAAATAATCTCATTCCAAATGTTGAAACTAGCATATATTTTCACTATTTTTTTTATCTAGCAAATACTTTCATTCCTATGTAAAACAGAAGAAAAAAAAAGGTGAGAATATATCTTAATTTTTTTACTATTTTAAACTAAAAAATGGATGTATTTGTTAGTTAAAAAAATATTGAAAGTATATGTTATTTTCAATATTTTGAAAAAATGTATTTGCTAAAATATTCCAAAAATTTATGACCACAAAATTCCAACCATTGGTCTACTGGTCAAAGCTTGTCGTAGTCTTTCCATAATCTGTTATGTTGTCGCCATCAGAGTGTGCTCCAAAGTCATAGTCGAGCCTATTAGAATATGCCTAAGGTCAGGATTGACGACATCAGCTTAATAATTTGATCAATATTTTCGTAGAATCACATTTTTTAAAAAAAAATTATAAGGTCACACTCAACCTCGTTTAGAAAAAAAAAAAAAAAAAGCATTCAATGGCGCTTATGATCGATGACACTGAAAGTTTTTCCTATTTTACTAATATTTTAGATTGGCTAGAGTTTGGGGTCACTTACGCTATTCCCTCGGCGGAGCCAACCATGATCGCCATCCTCCGGTTCCAATCCAGCAAGACCTCGTCAGCAAGATGGCCGTGGAGATGGCTCGTGAGGCTTTGGTTGGGCATGTAATCGTAGACTATCAGCCTCTCGGTGCCGCCGGCGTAGAACCCGCGGAGCCCGAGCAGGTTCTTGTGCCTCACCCTCCCCAGCACCTCGACCTCGACCGCGAACTCCATCTCGGCCTTGGGCGTCATCGCCTTCAGCCGCTTCACCGCAATCTGCAGAGACCAATTCAAGATGAAAAAGATTGGACTAGAGGACACTAAGGCCTCATTTGGTACACTGTAACGTAATCCGTAATGTAATCAAATAATTTTTTTTTATTTGATTACACTGCGATTACGATTACATTACAATGAACAAAACGGGATCTAATTAATTGTGTGCGTGTGTGCGTGCGTGCATGCCTCTTCTCCTTTGTTGGTCTTGCCATGGTAGACAGTCCCGAAGCCACCTTCGCCGAGTTTGCGCTCGTCGCTGAAGTTGTGCGTGGCGTGGATGAGCTCTTTCAGAGTGTATTTTTTCCACGGAGAGTCGTAATTGCTCTTGCTCGATCTATCGGATTGCACAGATAACCTACCAAAAAAGAAAATCACAAACATAGATACTAGTAATCAATTTAATCAAGATTTTGAGATTCTTTTGGTTCAGTCCTCGTTCAGTTGCCAAATAGAACCAACCATTGATTGGAAACAACCATGCTATTTGGCACGCATCAAGAGAGGGGTGAGAGCGGAGGCTCCTCCGCGGTTGGTCGCGTGCGTGCACCACGGGTTCACTCGACGCGTGCCAAATATCATTCACGGATTGGAAGAACCGATAATAAGAGAGAGAAAGTTGGTTGGAAGTGTACCTTCGATTCTCCTTGGGCTCTCCGCTGAGGCAACATCCGAAGATCATCCTATTTTCGCACGACAATATCAAAAAATCTCCGATGTCGACAGTGAAGGTTTGTGGCAAGTCCTGGAGTTGGAAGTAGGCAGAATAAGTAAACACCAGTCTTGTGAATTTGTTTGATATATAGAGAATATCTTCCTTTGTTAATCAACATGTCGCATCATTCACAGTGCAGTTAGTTGCTAGGTTCCCATCAACATTTAACTAACCTTGGAATATAAACAAATTATTATTATTTTTCGCTTATAATTTAACATAAAATGTGGTGTCATCGTGAATCCTAGCTGTTTGCACTTAATATATTTGCTGTATTAGGTCACCAAAATTTTCTCTCTTTTCTTTTCCTTTGTTTGACTATGATTATAAAACTCGTGATCTTTTCTTCTCCAAAGAAGTTCTCAAATCATGTTGGGTCTCCTCGGATTAAAGAGAAGAAAAAAATAAGCATAGTTAAATAGAGTTAAGTTAAAAAAAAAAAAGTTAAGTGAAGAGGTGTAGAGTCAATACATATAATCTTGTTTGAATTGGAAAAAGAGTTAAGTGGAGTGTGTTTAATAACTCTTGTTTAGATTTAAGACTTTGAGCAAGAGAAGAATTAATAAAAGGGTGCGGCTATCCGTACCCCATGGATTAC
Source organism: Iris pallida (assembly GCA_029216955.1). NCBI lineage: Eukaryota > Viridiplantae > Streptophyta > Magnoliopsida > Asparagales > Iridaceae > Iris > Iris pallida. Next base: position 8,244,905 of record JANAVB010002395.1, on the reverse strand, counting down.
TAAGGACACCCCAAATTTTTTTTTTTTCCTATTCTACCCTCCCTCCCATGCTCTGTCTTCCACCCCCGCCCACCCCCGCGGACGACCTCGACCGGCGACCCCGACGGTTCGTTCCTCCTCCCCCCTCCCCTGCTCCCCCGACCCCCCTCCCCTCCTCCTCCCTCCTCCTCTCCTGCTCCCCCGACCCCCCCTCCCCGCCTCCTCCTCCGACCCCCCCTCCCCGCCTCCTCCTCCGACCCCCTCTCCTCCTCCTCCCTCCTCCTCCGACGAACCCCCTCCCCTCCCCCTCGCTCCTTCGATCCCCCTCGGGTTGAGCGGGGCGGGGGGGGTGTTCGGAGGAGGAGGAGGGAGGAGGAGGCGGGGAGGGGGGTCGGAGGAGGAGGAGGGGGAGGGGGGTCGGGGGAGCAAGGGAGGGGGGGAGGAGGAGGGAGGAGGAGGGAAGGGGGGGTTGGTGGAGGAGGGAGGAGGAGGGGAGGGGGGTCGGGGGAGCAGGGGAGGAGGGAGGAGGAGGGGAGGGGGGTCAGGGGAGGGGGGCGGAGGTCGGTAGGCGTCGGGTGGTGGTGGTGGTGGTGGTGGTGGTGGGGGGGCAGCAGCATGGGGAGAATGGGGGAGAGGGGGTAAAATAGGAATTCCTTTTTTTTTTTTTTTTTTTTTGGGTGTCCTTAGTAATCCATGGGGTGCGGATAGCCGCACCCTTAATAAAAAATGCAATAGTTATCAAAAACCGTTTTTACATATGTCATAAACATAAATTTTATTAAAATTTTAATTAAAAATTGTCAAATATCTTCACATATGGAAAAACTATGGAGCAGTATTTTGAAAACATAAAAAATATAGTAATATTTTATAAAACAAATAGGAAATACTTATGATAACTTTTGCGGAGGTAGGTAATTTAACTTGGAATTCCGAAAACAAACATTTGCACAGATGTTTTCGAACTTTTGCTACTCTGACTATGTTGGCAGCCATCTTTTGTCAAGATCAATGGTCACCTCCACATGACATTTTGAACTTGGTAGAACAAGTTAGTTAATATATGTGTAACTGTCTTCACATCATAGTTGTGCTAGTGGAAATAAATAAAAACATGGTTTCCTTCATGCAAATTAAATATCTACTAGCTAGAATCATGTTGAGGTTATTATATCTTACTTTAAAATGACCCTTGACATAATAGATATATAATTGACATTTTTTTTTTTTTTTTTTTTGAGGTAGAGTGCACATTTCATTAAACCATAGAAGGAGAGTCATTTACAAACAAACAGCAAACATCTTTAGCAAGATGTTGTAAAATACATGAAGGGGGAGTAGGAAAGGAGTTACTTAATTCATTAAGCAATGCTTCACGAGCTAGGGAGTGAGCCACCATATTGGAGTCTCTCCTGGTAAAGGAAACTTTGGCTTCTCCTTTCTTTCTCCAGGCAGTAACAAGAGGCTTCATAATATTAGAGAGTTTCCATGGTATTAGGGAGAAATCACCTTTGCAAATCTTATGAATAATGATGGAATCTCCTTCAATAATGAAATCTGTTAGATGAAGATCTTCCGCAAGTTGGTGACCCAATGACATAGCCATAAATTCTGATTGTAAGCTGATATCAGAATATATTTGAATAGTACTGCATTGTGTTAAAGCACTAATGAAGTTCCCAAATTCATCCCTTGCTACCGCAGCGCCAGCTATTTTACCAGAAGATGTTGCACCATCAACATTAATTTTGATTTGCCCACAATTAGGTAATTTCCATGCTACATTTGAAGAAATTTCTTCTCTTAGATGTACAATCTCATCCGTATCAGTAGTGGATACTTCCGAGTATTTGTAATAAATTCCCATGGCTTGTGAAAGGATACATTTGATAGCAGGCGCCTCTCTTCGAAATATACAAGCACATCTTGCTTTCCATATAGCCCAAAGTATATTTGCACCAATACGGAAAGGATCATCATGATCTAATGAAATCCACGATTTGATTAACTCATGGACATCATCATTATCATTTATCCTCAGCCCCAAGGGACTGATAAACCATAGTTGTTTGATGATATCACATTTAATGAAAATGTGATGTACATCTTCAATTCCAATCAAACAAAAGGGACAAGTAGGATCTGCAGTAGGAATTCTTCTCTGAATTGATGATCGCAAAGCAAGTGCCCCCGTCATTAGGCGCCAAATGAAATGTTGAATACGAGGGGAGATCGTATTGCATTTCCATAGTTTCTTCCAAAAGGTGGTAGGAATCTGAGAAGTAGAAGAAGACGCACCTTGTCTTCGTTTAGCTTCATAATATGATTTAGCAGTGAAAACTCCAGTTTTTGTATCCCGCCATATCAGAATGTCTTGTCCATCCCCCTCTGACAGATCAATTTGTAATATTGCATTAGCATCCATTGATGAGAAACAAGATCTAATCAGTGTTTCATTCCATCTCCAGGGCGCAGGCAGAATTAAATCTCGAACCAGAGTAGGGCATGAATCATGGATCGAATCTGTATCAATACGACCCTCCAGTAGATTTGGAACCCACGGATCATCTCGAATATTGATCCATCCACCCTTTATTTTCCAGAAGCAATGAGCACGTATAAAGTTTCGAACTTGCAACATACTTCTCTATGTTGGTGAGGATAATTTTCTTTTCTGCACAGACCAAAAAGAGTGGTTAGTTAAATACATACCTCGTAGGAGCCTGACCCAGAGATGTTCATCATTTGTAAGGAATCGCCAAACAAGTTTGGCAATCAAGCTTTCATTAACCCAGTTAGAATTCCTGAAACCCAAGCCCCCCTCCCATTTTGGTTGCATGATCTTATTCCACCCCAGGAAATGCATTTTCGTTCATCCTCAGCACCTCCCCACCAAAAATTCCGATTTAGCTGATCCAGTTTGGAGGTAATGGTAATTGGAAGATGATAAGCCGACATGAAGTACACTGGAATAGATCCCAGTGTGGATTTGATTAAGGTAGCTCTCCCAGTATGTGATAGTAATTTAGACTTCCAGCCTTGAAGTCTTACGGAGCATTTTTCGATGATAGATTTGTATGTAGAGATCCTGGATTTGGATTTAAGTAAGGGAAATCCCAAGTATTTATCATCAAATTCCATCAGGGGTAAGTTGAGAAATGATGCGAGACGATGGCCTTCTATCTCAGATACTGATCTGCTGAAATGAATACTTGATTTGTCATAATTGATTTTCTGTCCAGACCAGGATGAGAATGTATGAAGAATATTATGGGCATTCATCAATGATACATCAGTTGCCTCTCCAAAGATAAGCAAATCATCCACAAAAAGCAGATGAGACACAGAGGGACAATATCTGTTTAATCTGATACCATTAAAAAGATCATCCCGTTCAAAACAAAAGAATAATCGAGAAAGGACCTCTGTGCATATGATAAAAAGGAAAGGAGAGAGCGGACATCCTTGCCTGATACCCCTACCAGGCCTGAAAAAACCTTCAGGGTTCCCATTAATGAGAATAGAAAAGGAAGAAGTAGTGACACATTTCATAATCAGTTCATTGCTCCGCTCCTGAATGCCAACACCATGTAGGGCACTTTTGATGAAAGACCAGGATAAACGATCATAAGCTTTTGAGAGATCAATCTTAAGGGCAAAGGATTTTCTTTTTTTTGATCTTTGCTTCATAGAATGAAGGATTTCTTGTGCCACAATGTAGTTATCAGTAATATGACGACCAGGGACAAAGGCATTCTGGGTGGGTGATATAATTTTATCAAGTAGTGGACGGATACGTGAAGTTAGGATCTTGGAGATGACTTTGTAAGATACATTACAAAGTGAGATGGGACGGAAGTCAACTGGGGAACTAGGAGTGTCTTTCTTTGGTATAAGAACAAGATAGGTGTGATTCATCAAAGGAGGGATATCTGTGGTGCTGAAAAAAGCTTGGATTGTTTGAGTAAGGGTATTACCTACAACATCCCAACCTTTCTGATAGAACAATGCTGGCAACCCATCAGGTCCTGGAGCTTTAAATCCACCAATACTGCGAACAGCCGCTTCAATCTGTTCTTGTGTAGGAATTGCACTCAAGCATTCATTTTCATCTGTAGAAATTGGTTTATCAGACATAATGAAAGAAGAATCCATACTCTGGACAGGTTCCTCCTTAAATATTCCTTGGAAATGAGAGATAATAGAGTTTGAAATAAAAGATTGGTCCGTGGACCAAGAGCCATCATCCATGCGTAGAGCTCGAATATCATTCCTTCTTCTTCGATTGGTAGATTTGATATGGAAATACTTAGTATTCCTATCCCCCGATTTGATCCAATTGCATCTGGATCGTTGACTCCAATATATTTCTTCAAGGAAAAGTAGATCATTGAGTTCTGAAATAAAACCATCTTCGACAAATCTTGTATGGTCAGTAGGTTGTTGCTTTTGTATGTCAAGGAGTTTGTTATTCAGAAAGGTGAGACGAGATCTGATATTCCCAAAAGTGTCTCTACCCCATTTATGCAGTCGATTGAGAGTTCTCTGCAGGATAGTTTGAAAATCTGAGGTACGATTGCTCTCATTGTTCCATATTCTGCTCAGGTGGTCTTTGTAATTTCTGTTGTGTAGCCAAAAGGCCTCAAAACGAGGAACTTTCTTGCGTATGATCGACACATTGCTTGTGTTAAGTAAAATAGGAGCATGGTCACTGTTTAACCTTGGTAAAATAGAAACAGATGCTTGAGGATATCGAGCACACCAATTAACATCACCATATGCACGATCCAACCGCTCACAAATATTTGAGGAAGAACTTCGTCGATTGGTCCAAGTATAGGCCGGTCCTATAAAACCCAGATCAATAAGGCCACATGAGTTTAGTAACTCAGTAAAGCTTCGGACTGATACAACATCAAAGGATTTGCCTCCAGATTTATCACTTTGACTTGCAATTTCATTAAAATCACCAATACAACACCACGGCATTGCCAAATTTGAAGTAATAGATTTCATCAGGTTCCATAAATGTTTTCGATCTTGTTTCTTTGGGGCTCCATAAACACAGAGTAAGGACCATTCATCAGAGAGGTGAGTTTTTTTGATATGGAGGAGAATCAGATTGGTTGAGGAGAAGGTGAAAGAAGCAGAAATTGAGTTGTCCCAGCCAAGACACAATCCACCAGATCTTCCAACTGGAGGAATTTGTGAATATATTGGGGTATGAGAGAGAAGTGATGGTATTTGAAGAATGTGAGGAGTTAGAAAGAGTTTTAGAAAGGAAGAAGATAGTAGGGCGGGTCGATTTGAGGAATGAGTGCAATGTGCGGACTGTCGGGGCATTCCTCAACCCACGACAGTTCCATGAGAATATTAACATTGACCTTGCGGCTTTTCTAGGTCAGCCGCCACGACCTTTGATGGAGAAGTGTTATCATAGATAATTTTCCTCTTGCTCTGAGCATGGTGAGAATTGGAAATATCAGACAGAGGAAGTCGTTTGATGGGAAGGTATGAATGTGTCTTGGGATATGTAAGCTCACGATTAACTATGCGGGCTAATCGTTTCCAGGATAGCTTAGGAACAGTGGACATTGGTTAGAGGATGGAATATATAATTGACAAATTGTATAATTGACAAATTGACATTGGTTTAGAGGATGGAATATATATTTCAATGATATATAATTGACAAATTGGAAGATTCGAATACCCTTATATATATATATATATATATATATATATATATATATATATATATATATATATATATATATATATATATATATATAAACACTGGCTAAAGCCTTCATTGAAAAGAAACCGAGGTTAGAACCGGGAGATAGCCCGAGTTCCTACAAAAGGTGGGGGTAGCCCTAACAAAGGTCCTGACTAGAAACGTCTACAGCCAATCACAGGATGTAACTTTTTTTTTTGGCAGAAAGGAAAGACAGAAAATAAAAAACCGAATTCAAAATTTAAAAAACAAAACCAAAACGTTGGCCTTGGCGTTGGGCCCGAGGGGGCAAGCATCACGTGGCCCGAGCGTTGGGCCCGATGGGGCAGGCGACCAAGCGCGCTGCACGAGAGAGCAGCACACGGCCCAAGGGGCGCGTGGCCCGAGATGGGCGCGAGGCCCGAGATGGGCGTGCAGCCCGGGGATGGGACTCGTGGCCCGGGGAGTAGGGTCCGGGCCTCCGGCGGAGGAGGCCGGGGAGCGGAGGGGGTGGAGAAGGGGGGGTTCGAGCACCAAGCCGGCGGGGAGGGAATCCCGCCGCCGAGGGAGGGAGGGGGAGGTCGACTCCGGGGGCGGAGGAGGAAGCCCGGGGGGAGGGGAGGAGGAGAGGGGGAGCCTGGGCGGACGCACGAGAAGGGGGAGGAGGAAACTCGGCCGGCGAACGGGGGAGGCCGACCGACGCCTCGCAGCATTGGAATAACATCCAATGGGCCGTCCGGAGGAGGAGAACGGGAGGGGGAGGGGAGGGAGGATGCGGGAGCTGGGGCTCGACCGTAGGCCCGCTAGGAGAGGCTCCGGAGAGCGTATCGGTGGGCGGACGGCGGGGTCGACAACGCAGGAGACGTCGAGGAGGGCGCCAAGGTGGGGGAGAGACTCGCCGCAGACGCAGAGGAGGGCGCCAAGGCGGTGGAGAAATGCGCCATGGGCCACCGCGCAATGGCGGCGGAGAAGCACGCCGCGGGTCCGTCGGCCGACGGCGAGGAGGACGGCTGGACGGATGGGAAGTTCGCCGAGGGCCACAGCGCAGAGGGCTGAGCCGCGGCCACCGTCGCCCACGAGGGGGGGCCTCGGACGGCTGAGGGACAGCCGGCGGGGCTGGACGGTCGGAGGCAGGAGGCGCAGCAGAGCCGTCGGGAGCCGGTGGAAGAGAGGGCGCAGGCCGCAGGAGAGTGGGATGCGCGGGGGAGGGGTGGGGGCGCCACCGCGGGGGGGGAGGATCGACGAAAGGAAGAGACACCAGCCATGAGAGCGGAGCCGCTAGAGGAGGCGACGCCGGGATGAGGGGGTCCTGCAAGGCGCGACTCAGGCCTGGCGGAGGGCCAAGGGGGGAGGCTCGACTTGTGGGATCACCGGCGACGAAGGAGGGCCCGCCGCCTGGCGTCTCGCCCGGTGGCGCCGCCGGGGACGTCTGCGACGGGGAGGATGATGGGAGGGTGGGAAGGGAAGGGATAGGCCGTGCAGCGCGAAACCGGCCGGCGGGGACCGCCCGGCCAGGGGAACCCCGGCCAGCCAGGGTGGCGCGGGGGAGGGAGAAAGAAGGGGAAAAAGCCGCCGAGGGGGAAAAAGAGCCCCGACGACGCTTCCAGGCCAAGGGGGCCGCTCGGCCTCCAGAACCACCCGGCCACAAGGCTGGGGGGGTTACGGCGAGCAGAGGGGGGAGAGCCGACGGACGGAGCCCCAGTCCCTTCCCCATCTCTCTTCCCCATATATATATATATATATATATATATATATATATATATATATATATATATATATATATTGGAACCAGGTAAATTGTTTCTGGAATCGCTCCCACTGGGATTCGAACCCCTGACCACTTGGGCCGCATGCATCTCTCTTAACCACTAGGCTAGAGGTCATTTGCATATATATATATATATATATATATATATATATATATATATATATATATATATATACATGTTCAAACATCATTGACTAATTCCTCATCAATCTAGATTTATTTCAACATGAACAACAAGTCAATCGATTCGATTGACTAGAATAGAGCAATTATAGAAAAAGAGGGTATTGATATTAGATTTAACTAAAATAAAACATTAACCTTTTTATTTTAGA
>JANAVB010002395.1:8144607-8234607 GCA_029216955.1 Iris pallida | reverse complement strand
CTAAAACTGGGCTAATTATAAGGGCACATAACATTTTGATCGGGGTTAGCCAAATGTTAGTTTTCAATTATTTATAAGTTTGCCACTGGAAAAATTACTCAGGGCTATCCAAGTGGTAGGTATAAAAGATAACTCTTATAATTTTTTTCTTCTTCCTCACTCTCCATTCCTCACAAGAAGAAGAAGAACAAGAACAACAAGAACAAGAACATCAATTTTTGCAAACCTATTTTATTTTGATTTTTTTGCTCTTTTCTAATTTCTCAGATCTCTTTCTGCAAATCCTACTTTATTTTTCTTCTTCTTGTTTGGGCATTATGGATGAAACCCTAGTTGTAGAAGAAATTGGGTTATCAAATCTATCAAATCTATTAATCTATTAGTCTATTAACCAATTTTTCTTTATTAATAGAAGAATTATGCATGCAATCCTAGTTGTAGAAGAAAACTATGGAAGAAATTCTAGTTGTAGAATAATTTGGTTCATATCAGGACTGTCACAATTTCTGACAGTGCTAAAAGTATTGAAGACTATCAGAAATTGTGGCAGTCTTGAAATAGACTCGATGTACAACAGGACTGTCACAATTGCTGGCAGTCCTAGAAGTAATGAGGACTGCCAGGAATTGTGGCAGTCTTGAAATAGACTCGATGTACAACAGGACTGCCACAATTGCTGGCAGTCCTATAAATAATGAGGACTGCCACTAGAACTGCCAGCAATTGTGGCAGTTCTGAAAGGGACATGCTCTACAGCAGGACTGCCACAATTTTTGGCAGTCCTAGACATATTGAGGACTGCCAAAAATTGAGGCAATCCTGAAAGATACTTGCTGTACAGCAAGTTGCTTTCAGGACTGCCACAATTTCTAGCAGTCCTAAAGTTAAAATTCTCGAATGAAAAAACATGTTAGGATTTATTACAATCCTGATAATAGAGTGAAATATGCATTTTAGGGTTTATTTTCATGCATTCTTTGTGAGGAAAGAAGTATTTAACCTTTATTTCCATGCATTTTAGGGTTTATTTAATTTTTTGGGTGACATCGAAATTGGAAAAGAGAAGAAAACTAGGGTTTTGATGGAGATGGTGATGATGGAAATGGTGGAGAAGAAGAAGAAGATGATGATGATAAAAAAAAAAAACTAGGGTTTTGATGTTGATGTGAGAATGGAAATGGTGGAGAAGAAGAAGATGAATAGAAGAAGAAGAAGAAGAAGAAGAAGAAAGATAGGGTTTGTGAAGAGAGAGAGTGAAATTTAGAAATGAGATTGATTTTTGGGGTTTGGGGGGGAGTGTGGGGTTTGGACAGCCCCCTGAGTGAAATATTTTGATAGTCCGAGTAAAAGTTTCTCAAAACCTGGCTAGCTCTAATCATGGCTAGTCCCGATCAAAATGTTATGTTCCCTTATAATTAGCCTAAAACTAAGGGAGATTCACTATTGCAAAATGGAAAGTACAAGAGGTCCCTAAAAAACACTCAAATAGTACACTGCCAAAAGCTAAAGAACAAAGAGCTATAGCACAACAAACATCAAGATGAGTTCGGTTGTGTTTATGCATAAACAAATTTCCGGGTCCGTCTCTTCTCTTCAAAATGAGCCAATAGCGAACGACGACGTTTTGGACACGTACAAATTTTCTAAAATGTAAAAATGACAAGTTGAAGTTAAGGGACAAGGAAAGAATCGGACACCCTTCTTAATTGTGGAATGAGTATGACGACATACGTGAAGGGCTTGGTTGTTATAAAACCGCCATTTTGTCAGCTCGATTAGTAACAAGAAAAGTTAAAATAGGACTATAGAGCATATTGTTTGATAAAGAATACTAATCTTCCACTATATAATGAGGCTTCAAAACGGTTCAAGTAAATCGTCTAAGTCGTCATTATATCACGGTCTATTTTATTTTTTTTTAAAATTATGTAAACAAATGTTGAAAAAAGTTGGAGAATCGAACTCAACCAAACAAGAAAAATACCTCTCACCTTAACCACATGAGTTAGAAGAAATATTTTATTATATTAAATAATGTTCTTATTATATATTATTATACGTGCAAAGCACGTACATTTACTAGTTAGTGATAAAGACTGTGTAAAATATCTATAATTTTTTTTGTAAGCTAAACAAATGAAAAGTCCAAATGAACCGAGGGAGAGATAGCGGCTGCCACGTGTTACCTTCCTATTGACCGGATCAAAATCAATGACGCCAGTTTCTACTAACGTAGGCAAATAAAATTTGACCAATCGCCGGAGCCAAACCAATACCGCCAACTCCTGCTAACGTAGACAAATAAAATTCGACCAATCAAGATCGGACACGTGCTTCTCGACTTCAGATGCGATTCACCCCGCGGTCTGAGTGGTGCCCCTCCGCGCCTTCGAAAGAACAACTTGTACTTGATGGACATTTGTCCAACTAGTCCTCTCTTTGCCTGTTTCAAATAGAATAGATATCCAACGCATTTCAATAAAAATTCATCCACATATAACAAGGAGAATACTAATATTATTAAGATACCATTACATCACAGGCTTTGCTTTTATTTTATTTTGACTTTGATTTTGTTCGGATTTGGGCGTGTTGAAATTTCTTTGAAACTAGGGTCAATCTAACTTTTTCTATGGAAATTTTTTTGGAACTTTTTTGAAACTACAATTCCTTGGCACTTCCTTTCATTTGAGAAATTACAATTTTCATTAATTTTTCTTTCCGATGTTTGGAAATGTCAAAAAATTTGCAAAGACTTCAAGGTGGAAAAGTGATTCCTTGCTTGAATGGAATTATTTTTCTCCTTAATTTTTCTTCCATTGAGAATTACTTTTATTTTCTGTTCAATTTTTTGGGGTCCAAACATAGAAAAATAATTACTTTCTTTTTTCAACTTCATGATTTCGTAAACCAAACGATGCCTAAGGTCGAATCTCACGTTTTCTTTGGGTAGCTTTTTTAACTAAATAATGCTTTGCCTCCCCAAGGGAAGGAAAAATTGGCTTCCCGGATGCTTGGTCGATACCAAATTGTAGTCGTATAGTATTATTAGAGAGGAAGTAAGTTTGGTTGCAATTATAATCGTAATAGATTGAATTTGTAATGTAATTGAATTACAATTATATTACCATGTTTGATTAGAACATGTAATCAAATCATGTAATATAATATTATAATTTAACATAAAATATAATCAAAAAAATTAAGAACATTAAAAACATTTAAAAACCAAAAATAATAAAAGGATAATAAGTAAAAATATATAAAAATAAAAAAACAAATTAATAAAAATTGAAAGATTCACGTTGTAATATAATTGAGCTAATATGAGTTTTATATTGTAATTAGTTTTAAAAAGAAGTGATATAATGTAATCAAACTTGTAAATCCAAAAAAAAAAAGTCCAAAAAAAAATAAAAAAAAACCAAACGCACCCTAATTCGCACAGGAAGTATTACATGCCCAGTCGGAAGTCTCATGGTTTGGGAGTATATGAAAAGGCTTGGGGCCTTGGTGCCTCGAGTAGGGCTGCAAACGAGCCGAGCCGAGCCAAGCTTTTGCAAGCTTGAGCTTGGCTTGACTAGAATTATTCGAGCTCGAGCCCAAGCTCGAGCTTGATAAGTTTTTTATTTTGGAGCTTGAGCTTGTTTATATTAAGCTTGAGCTTGGCTTGGTTTGAGCTCGAGCTTGGTTTGATAAGGGAGCTTGACTCGATAAGCTTGAAATCAAGCTTGTCGCTCAACTTTATTTCAAGCTCATTAAGCTTGATTTCAAGCTAGTTAGGTTTGAATTCAAGTATATGAAATATTAACAATTTATTTATATTAATTTTAAAAAGTTCTTAATATCACTTGTTAAGGACATAAATATATAATACACACAACCATATATATATATATATATATATATATATATATATATATATATATATATATATATATAATTAGAATTCAATAAAAAATAAACGAGCTTCTAAACAAGCTCCTAAACGAGCTCCTAAATGAGCTTCTAAACGAGCCAGCTCGCGAGCTCATTCGAGCCGAGTACTTCTAAGCTTGAGCTTGGCTCGTTTATTAAACGAGCTCAAAAATAAAGCTTGAGCCAGCTTGTTTACTAAACGAACCGAGCTCAAACGAGCTTTTATCGAGTAGAGCTTCGAGCAGCTCGCGAACAGCTTGGCTCATTTACAGCCCTAGCCTCGAGTAGCAATCTTTTCCTGGTCTTAATCTAAACCAGTGAAACAAACATCAGAAATGCTTGCATTGAAATCCTCAACGGAAGATCTTCAATTTCATGATTCTACCTCAGGAGGAATACAAATATACAATCAGAGGAATGAAATTGAGCTAGCTATGGTTAATAGAGCTTTTTGCAATTGTTGGGTTTTTTATAAGTTAACTTGACAATCATGAAGACTCCTCGTAATAGTATAGTTATGCGCAATTCCTTACCGACTGCGGGACCGACGCGTGAACCGACATCATGACACAACCCCTTCCCCCCACCCCCCCACCCCACCCCCACTGATCCTGGCGCTTGACAAAAGATAGAAGGAAAGAGTGGATTTTTGGGCCCCACGGTCCAGTTAGAGGAATGACACGTGGTAGCTCGATTTCAGCCGCAGTCTCCCCTCTCGGTTCATCTCGACTTTTCCTTTCAAATTATGTCCCCAACTGGGAAAGAATACCATGATCTTTATGCAACCTCAAATTAGTAACCTCCACTTTCATGTGGGTTTCATTTGCCACATTGATTAGGTTCTTTGGTCTCTTGAAACCACATGGGCTGCAAGAAAAGAATTGATACTGGACTAATCAATTCATTGCAACTAGGTCAAATCACACAATATATATTCGTCATCTTCTTGCTTGCATGTTCTATATCTGGTAACCCAGGTTAAGAATAACAGCATGAGAGAACTGGAAACCATGCTAGATGCACAAGAAAGCTGCTGCAGTTATGAATCGTGACGACCATTCATGACCAACCATTCGGCTTTGAGAATTGAAACCCGAGTCCCAGTTCAAAGCCCTTACATACAAGATTGACAACTTAATCGATGAAAACTAACTTTTACCACGTCGGGAAGGGGAAGGGAGAGGACGATACCGAACAAAATTAATCTATGTATGCGTTAGTCGTTACAAAAAAAAAAAACACGCAGACAGCAGATGGAACTGGCTGTAGAAGCTGGAGTACGAGTTGCACAAGCGAGATCGCTTTTGAAAGAAACAAAGAGCATAGTTGCTCACTACCAGAACCAATCTCTCTGTCCGTCTATAACCTTCATGTTGGTTGATACCAAAGGCAGTTTCCCATACACGGAAATGAAATCATTGAGGCACTTGTTCCTCCTATGGTTATGGCCTTTCAAGCTGCTTATGCCGTAGGATCCAGTCTCATATACCTTGCCTAAAAAAGGAACAGATGCAACATTTCAATATTGAAAGTGTTTAGAAGTGCCTCCAACATGATATATTTGGAGTTAATATAGTTCTTCATGTTCAATGCTTAATAGAAGAAATGCATGAACTGCTAAATTCAGTTGGTTTTTTCACCCAACTTCCAATAACATAGAAAAAAGGAAAAGAAGACTACTTGTACTTGGAAAAAACTAATGACTACTAAAGATGTTATGCATTTTTACTTATATAAGTGAAGAACTCATCCAGGAGGATCTACAGGTGAAAGATTGAGTCATCTTAGTTTATCTTTGGGTAAAGATTTGTTAAGTCATCTTTATCTTTTATCTCAGGAATGAAGACATGTTTTAATTTTATCTTTCATCTTTGGGTGAAGATTGGGTTTCTTTTTCATCATTATGGAGATTGCTTTTGATATATATATATATATATAAATATATATATATATATATATATATATATATATATATATATATTTTTTTTTTTTTTGAAAGAAGGTAATTGTGGCGAACGCTCCCACCGGGAATAGATCTCCTGACCACTCGGGCCGCATGACCTCTAGCCTAGTGGTTAAGAGAGATGCATGCCGCCCAAGTGGTCGGAAGTTCGAGCCGCAGTGGAGGCGAGTTTGCCACAATTATCCATTGCTTCAAAAATTTATGAGAGAAGAGATGCGCTCGGGAGCAAACCTGGAGGGCGATCGTGCGACCCTAGCGGAGGCGGCTAGGGTTCCTCCCCCGCGGCCACCGGATCCCCTCGCCGGCGGGGGGAGGAAGACCGGAAAGAAGGGGGGGGGGGGGTGGCGGGCAGCACCCCCAGGTCGGCGGCGGAGGCCCTAAAGGCGGAGAGGGTGGGGGGGGGGGGGGGATCGCTGGTGGGGGGGTCGGACGAACCCCCCGGAATTGTTGAAAGTGGCGGCGCTCCCCCGGCGGCGGTGGTGGGGGGGGGGGGGAGTGCCGGTGGGGGGGTCGGGCGGTCGGAACTGTTGCAAGCGGCGGTGGGGGGGTCGGGCGGACCCCCTCGGGAGGTGGCTGCGGTTACCCTCCCGGCCGGGGGGGGGGGGGGGGGTTGGGGTCGATTCCGGGGGGGTCGGGCGAACCCTACTAGGCGGTCGTGTCTGGATCGTCGAAGGTAGATCCGACAAGGGGATCGGACGGGGTTCAGATCCCTCGGGGTGTCTCCAACGTCCCGAATTTCGAATTCGGAACAGGATCTGGATCCCAGGGGGACAACTGGAGGGAGGAGGATGGACGACGGTTACGCGTCGTCACGTGGCGAAAACCGGTGGAAAGGCAGGAGGAGGACAGGGCCATGTTAGGGATCGCTACCCTGCTGACAGACGACAAGGCAGGTCAGGGGCGCGGCCATCGGCCCGTGGCCCTGTGGCATCTGTTGGAAGATCGGTGGGCTAGAGGGCCAAGGCGACCGCGGCGGACACGGAAAAGAGCAAGGTGGTGGACCTCGGCGGTCAGGTGTCTGGGTCTCCCCCCCCCCCCGGGGATTGTTCCCAGGCAACAGGGGACGACTACACAGCCGACTGGACGGTCCTGGGCAGATATTTGCAAACCTGTGGGTCCGAAAAGTCCCACATCGATGGAGTACGTGCCCCCAATCAAGGCAGGGAGGGGTTTCCGGACCTCGTTCCCTGCGGAGGAGATAGAAAAGGTGACCGCCTACTGGGAGAATACTCTGGTTCTGTACGTCCTAAGCAACAAGCCTTTCTACGGACAGATCCGGGGTTATGCGGCACGAGTCTGGCAGCCTAAAGGCAGTATTGAGTTCTTTGCTTGCGAGAACGGTTTCTACTATGTGAAGTTTGAGCTTGCGGAGGATGTCGCAAGGATCCTACAAGGCGGCCCCTGGACGTTCGACGGCAGGCTAATCATTCTGAAGGAATGGACCCCAGAACTTAGATGTGAGAGGGAAGTCCTGAATGCCATTCCTGTATGGATTCGTTTTCCTGAGTTCCATGTCCGGTTCTGGAGTATCCCATTGTTGATGCGTCTGGCGAGCTTGGTGGGCACCCCGATCAAGGCGGATGAAGCTACTGCCTTTCGTTCGAGGTTGATGTAAGCGCAGCCCACAACAGACAGCACACAAAAACCAACACTCAAAACTCACAAAGAACACGAGAATACAAGAGAACACTTCAATTTTCGTTGCCCCTTTACAACAACACACACCCTTATTTATAGGGATCGAAACCTACTACCGGTTCAGCCGGTTAGAGCTTACCGGAATCATTTTTACACAGCTCATCAAATGAGATGAGAATAAACACATTTATGTCACATCATCCTCATAACACGTCGTCATTGTGGACAGGGAGGAATCTGCTTTATCATTGTGGTGGGTCCCGGTATATGATTTTCCACCATCCCCCCAGCTGTCGAAATCTGTCGGTGGAGAGCGACGATCATCTGGATCCCACTGACGGATTTGCCTGTCGGCAGCTTCTTGTCCTTGCTCTTCTTGGGTCTCAATGGTATTAGACCCATCAGTTTCGGACGGTGTGTCCGAATCCAATGACTCTGGTACCACATCTGGTGTCTCTGGTACCTCTTCCTCCTGGAAAACCCATGGCGATTCCACCACTGGTGAGGGTTGTTGTACAGGTTGACTGGCTTTGAGCTTTTTAGGCATCTTTTTTACCTTTTCACAAACGCCACCCAATCCTCTTCTGGTAGCGCTTAAGGACCTCCTTGAATGTAATCTTTTTTAGCATTGGTCCACCATGCTTCTTTCTTCAGTCCATCTCTTCTTCTTCAGAAGAGACCTTATCTTGAGCTTGTTGCCCAATGGGTCCAAGGTTCATACATCCGACGAACTCATGGATCAGACTAAGCTTTATGTCATCCTTTAGCGGAATGCTGAGGTAATCCGCCAAAATAATATTATCCGCTATAGAGAGTAAGGCGAGCTCTTCAGGAAGCTTTGCAAATTCTCTGAAAAACTCGCATACAGCGCCATGTCGCTCTTTCTCTTCATTGAAAGTTTCTTTCTTGAACTGAGAGAACTTCAACCCTGGGTCTCCTTCGTGCATTCGAAGCTCCCAGATCTGATAGGAGGCATAGCATTTGATGTACCTCCTTTCTTCCCAGACGCTCCAGATAGTGAATCTGAACTGCTTCTGGAAACGGCTAGAGTGCGAGAGGGCCGCCTCCCAACAAATCTTCGGGATGGTCTTCTCGTAGAGCTCTGCATCAGAAGTGCTGACAAAAACTTCATGAACAAGCCCTTTTCGTATTTGAGTTTCCAATTTTACTTTTTCTTGGAAACAGACAATTAAATGTAAATTTCCATATTTACTATATATAATTTCCTCGCCTTCAAAGTATTTAGCAACGCTTGAGTCATCCAAGCGCTTAAAATAGGCTAAGAGACGTGGTTCCTCAATAAGTCCTTGTTGGTACATGGTAATCATTTTTTGTACCATGACCTCAGACTCAATGTTCAGGAGTTTTTCATCCTTTAGTTCTAACGTGGTGAAAAATGTCAGAACATCGGACATTCTGAGATTCACCAGGTCATGACTATTTATTTGCTTTAAATTTTCTTTTAATTCTCTATGTTCAGCGCAATTGCCCTGAAAGAGATCTTTCTCCCTAGATATAAGTGCGGGAGAGCTTGAGGTCAAGCTATATGCGATTAACTGAGTGGCCCTTTTCTAGACATCAGTCAACTTTATATTTAGCTGTATTACGCTGTTCCTCGAGATTATGTGTTGTTTCTCGAGCTGAGAGAGCCAGAAACATGCTCACTTAGTATCGTTCGCATGAATGGCTCTGTAGCAGCCACTGAACAGATCCCAAGAGCCCTTGTCGACTCTCTCAAGATCTTGATTGTACCACTTTTTTAACATAGCAGTGGCAAAAGTTTTCTGAGGAGGCTTCTTTGGTCCTTCCCAGGCCTTGCCCTTAGACTGTGGTGCCTGTGTGGCAACTGTTTTAGCAGCTTGAGAGTTGTTTGTCTCAAGCGACTGGCTGTTCGCCGTGGCCGGTGAGGCCTGCGGGTTGTTCACCCTCTGGCTGTTCGTCTGCATACCCGTTGTAGTCCCTGGAGCTGGGTTTTTCGCCTTTTGCACTCCCGAAGATGAGGCTCCCGCTATGGAAGTCTCAGCTCTGGCTTTTTTGCCAGCGACCTTGGTAAAGGCATCCTCGGTGCTCATCTGCTCGAACACCCGACGCATTTCAAGGAAGTCGTCTTCGTCCATATTTCATATCCTGGTCAATGTATCAGCAAGAAAATTAGTATAGCCAGGAATATAAACCACATCATAATTGAATATTTCTAAATACATTGCTATTCTAATTCTTCTGAGATTTTCCTCAGGATTATTAATAGTCTTTTTCTTTAGAAACTGAGCTACTGATTTATTGTCAGTTTTAATAATAAAGTTTCTATAAAGAAGGTATATCTTTAAGCTTTTAATAGCTAATTTGACAGCCAATAATTCTTTATCATAGGTAGCATATTTAGCTTGCGTCTTTGTAAATTTGCCCGAAGTATAGGATACGATTTCCTTTTGTTTTGCAATGAGTGCTCCTGTCCAAAAAAGATCAGAAGCATCGGTCTGAAAAACTAATTTTTCATTATCGAGTAGGAAATAAAGGATTCTTTGATCCTTAACTAGCTCTTTTATCTTTGCTATTTCTTCCTTTTCATCTGGCGAAAGGGAAATAGGAATTCTACTAGTATCCCACTTACGGGGCTGTTCTCCCGTATCTCGTTTGTACTTAGCTTGTTCAGCGGCAAGCTTATCTTGTAATTTCTCAACTCTAGCAGAAAGATGAGGAATGAATTTTCTGCCATAGTTCAGTAATCCCAAGAAACTCTGAAGTTCCTTTAAAGTTTTAAAGTCCTCAGAAAAATCTTTTATTTTAGTGTATATATGTTGTTGTAGCTCTATTTGACCATTTTTGATTATAAGAAATCGATTTCTGTTTTAAACAGCTCGAATTTCTTGGGACTAAGAATAATTCCGTTAACGAGTAGTAGTTTTACTACTGACAACAGATGCTCCTTGTGTTCTTCAGCGGTTTTGGAGAACACAAGAATGTCATCAATATATACTACAACATATTCTAAATGTCCAAATATGAAATTCATCCACTTTTAGAATACTTATGGAGCATTTTTTAATCCAAAGGCATAACCAGCCACTCGAAATGTCCATGCGGTCAACCGAATGCTGTTAACTCAATGGATGATTTATTAGCAAGTTTTATTTGCCAAAAACCAGATTTAGCATCAAACTTACTATAAAACTTAGCTCCTTGTATTTGTTTTATTAGATTTTCTGCTGAAGGGATAAAATATCCATCAAATTTAGTGTAGCTATTTAGCTTTCTATAATTAATAACCATTCTAACTTTTTCTCTTTTAATCTCAGCATGATTCCTAACTAGGAAAGCCGGAGAGGAATGAGTACTAGAACTTTTTTGTATTAGTTTTAGACGAAGTAACTCGTCTATCTGCTTAGCAAATTCCTCCTTATCTGAAGGAGATACCATTATGCTATTGACTCGTACCTTGGAGTCTTTATGTATGTCTAAGAGCTCAATTTTGCAAAATCGAGGAGCTATGTCAAACCATTTTAATGGATTGTCAAAATATAATGGCTCTAACATTCCATGGATAACCTTATGGAAATTATTTTCCGCAGTAAGTGTATATGTACAAATTTTTTCTTTTTCTTTCTCGTCGTTCGTATTAGTATTATCACCACGCTGTGCTGCGTGTGGCTTATAGATATCAGCCATATGTATATTGAATGGGATACGAGGTATAGACATGCCATCAATGTCTATATAATGTTTATTAAATGGAGGATAATGGCGTAGATTATCCATACCCAGTAGACAATCACAATCAAACTCCTTAGGTAATAAGGTAAACGTAAAGTCATATGTTTTAGAATTTCCATGTATATCCTGTAGTTGGACAGGAATATTAGTTTTATAATTTACTTGGACTTGTCTTCCCATAAAGTCGTTTAACCGACATGGCCTCTCGACCTTGATACGTAGGTGTTCAGGTATAAATATTTCTTGTAATACACTAGCCTCAGCTCCTGTATCCAGGAGGGCATGGATAGTTAATTCTTTATACCCTGGTATATGTAAAGTCAAGGGTATATAAATATGATATTGTGGAGCTGTCTTTAAATCATAAGTTGTCCTGATCATTAATTGGAGACTTGAGTAATTCTTTCAATTCAGGAATATGATCTAAAGGTATTTTAAGCCAATCGATATCATCATCGATTCGCTCAAAGTCCAGGCTCACAATGTCCAGGGATGTACTGGCAAGTTCAAGGTCCAGTTCATCATCTATAGTGAGATCCATGTGATCTTCAGAAAGTAATTCAATCGTGGTTTTTTCAACCTCTTTATTTATTAGTCGACAGGTTGAGGCATTTTTCCCTCAAAGGGTAGCCTTTTCCCTGGCTGACTGATTCATTTTATGATACATGCGAATGTGCTCCCTGAGACAACGTAAAGTATTGTCCAGCTGTCGCATGACAATAGTCCTATAATTTGATTTTATAGGATAATCGCATTTTATAATTTCTTTGTATTTACTAGTAATACAAAACATTTTATAAGCCTCTTTAATTTGGCTAGCATTAAACTCAGTATGCCTTACTTTTTTGTACTCATTAGGCAAGATCTGAGTTTTGTTCCGTATTCGGGATAATGGTGTTTGTACCATTAGATTTTCTCTATTTAGTTTTGTTTGATCTAATATTAATTTGGTCCTTCCTTCTACAGGACAATCACTAATACTAGCTCTATGAGAATATTCATCGACTGACAATTGATGTGTACCAAGATGACTCAGGGAGTTAGATCGTGATATTCTCACTGTATTGGAAGATGAGGATTCTTCATCCTGAATAGGTCGTCGGTTATTTACAACCGTAGATATTGTATTTCCCGATGCAATGAAGTACTCGGTAGGTACTTCGGTTTTTTGTTTAAGAGATTTTACAAACAAGTGCATTTCGTTGTCCAATCTCAAATGTTCTAATTTAACTAATCACAGTTGAATGGTTTTACCTACTCCGACCTCAAATAGTTTGACCAAATGTTTGGGAGTAATGGACTTGAATGTAGGCGTATCATTCAAGGCCATTCAATGTTCCCATTGTATTCCCAAAACTTTGGATCCAGGCAAGAGTTCTATGCCTTGTAGATTGATAGATAAAGTACAGGTTTTTTTGTATATTCTCATCCTCTAGACTTATAGAGAAGTCGGGATGAATATTCATTCCAAATAATCTATTTGCTAGGTTGGACTTAGCTCCTCCTATAATACTATTCAGAGGATTATTAATTATACGCTCGTCCATACAAACAACCAATATGGGTGTAACTATTCCTGTTCGAAATAGACCCGTTATTTTTACTTGTATTAACCCAATATGTAGATATCTCATCTTTGGGTATTTCCTTTTCAATTTTTCTATTTTTCTTTTGTCAAGGAGACAGATGGAAGAGAAATCTTCTCCTCCACGCAACTCAATGTTTCCTCGCATTCTTTCGAATACATATGTATGTTTATTTAGAAATCTAGAATGAAAGGAAATTGGTTTATATACTTCCTTTTTATCAGAATGAGGTATAGCTTCTTTCAGCTTTTCTAAGTTTTTATCGGTAATTTCAAATTGCTCACCTTCACTGCGGGAAAGGCTGGAATTTGAAGTTTCCTCTGAAGTTATTGTATTCATGTATATTCTAAATTCACAGTATAGTTCATGATAGTCTCTACCTGAGCTACTAGATTCAGGTGGAGGTTCATTAATGGTTTTTATAGGGGGTGGATCAACAACAATAGGCAGATCCTCGTATTTGTGGATTATTAATAATCCAATTGGATCTCCCCTATCAATGTCATAATCCCCTTCCCAAGTCGTATTTTTAACTGTTATAGTCACATTATGTCTAGAAACGGGCTCAATAAAGCCCTGTGTAAGGATTACACCTTTATTTGCATGTAGAGGTATACTATGGATTATCCCATAATCTCCTAGAGGTATAAATATTCTTAAATCGAGGCTTATTTCTGCACTTCGATATCTCTTTATAGTAACAGCCTTACTGGCATATAAAGTATATCCAGCTGATATTCCCTCTTTTATGGGGAGGATCCCCTTATCACTAAGGAGGGTAATCCTTACCTGATTGTATGTTTTATTTATGGTATTCATATTTATTTTGAGGTGCTCAATAGAGTTACAGAGATCCTCATCAGAATATCATGCTTCCTTTGAGGATATGCTCATCGATTCTATCTCATATAATGACGAGGCAGATGTATCACTGCTCATTTCGTCAATAGTACGAGTATGTATTCCGTATTCCTCAAGGTTATCGATAATGATGCTGCTAATGTTTTTCGGACATTCATTAGCGAAATGACCTTCTCTATTACATTTAAAACATTTACATCCTTTTCGGTATTTTTTATTTTTTATAAACTTTCGTTTTTCAAACTTCTTCTCGGAAACACTCAAAACAAGAGCTTACTTACATTCATCTGGCCGTTAGAACTAAAGGATGAAAAACTCCTGAACATTGAGTCTGAGGTCATGGTACAAAAAATGATTACCATGTACCAACAAGGACTTATTGGAAGACGAGGATTCTTCATCCTGAATAGGTCGTCGGTTATTTACAACCGTAGATATTGTATTTCCCGATGCAATGAAGTACTCGGTAGGTATTTCAGTTTTTGGTTTAAGAGATTTTACAAACAACTGCATTTCGTTGTCCAATCTCAAATGTTCTAATTTAACTAATCTCGGTTGAATAGTTTTACCCACTCCGACCTCAAATAGTTTGACCAAATGTTTGGGAGTAATGGACTTGAATGTAGGCGTATCATTCAAGGCCATACAATGTTCCCATTGTATTCCCAAAACTTTGGATCCAGACAAGAGTTCTATGCCTTGTAGATTGATAGATAAAGTACAGGTTTTTTTGTATATTCTCATAGAGCTAGTATTAGTGATTGTCCTGTAGAAGGAAGGACCAAATTAATATTAGATCAAACAAAACTAAATAGAGAAAATCTAATGGCACAAACACCATTATCCCGAATACGAGAACAAAACTCAGATCTTGCCTAATGAGTACAAAAAAAAGTAAGGCATACTGAGTTTAATGCTAGCCAAATTAAAGAGGCTTATAAAATGTTTTGTATTACTAGTAAATACAAAAAAATTATAAAATGCGATTATCCTATAAAATCAAATTATAGGACTATTGTCATGCGAAAGCTGGACAATACTTTACGTTGTCTCAGGGAGCATATTCGCATGTATCATAAAATGAATCAGTCAGCTAGGGAAAAGGCTAACCTTCGAGGGAAAAATGCCTCAACCTGTCGACTAATAAATAAAGAGGTTGAAAAAACCACGATTGAATTACTTCCTGAAGATCACATAGATCTCACTATGGATGATGAACTGGACCTTGAACTTGCCAGTACATCCCTGGACATTGTGAGCCTGGACTTTGAGCGAATGAATGATGATATCGATTGGCTTAAAATACCTTTAGAACATATTCCTGAATTGGAAGAATTACACAAGTCTCCAATTAATGATCAGGACAACTTATGATTTAAAGACAGCTCCATAATATCATATTTATATACTCTTGATTTTACATATACCAGGGTATAAAGAATTAACTATCCATGCCCTCCTGGATACAGGAGCTGAGGCTAGTGTATTACAAGAAATATTTATACCTGAACACCTACGTATCATGGTCGAGAGGCCATGTCGGTTAAACGACTTTATGGGAAGACAAGTCCAAGTAAATTATAAAACTAATATTCCTGTCCAACTACAGGATATACATGGAAATTCTAAAATATATGACTTTACGTTTACCTTATTACCTAAGAAGTTTGATTGTGATTGTCTACTGGGTATAGATAATCTACGCCATTATCCTCCATTTAATAAACATTATATAGACATTGATGGCATGTCTATACCTCGTATCCCATTCAATATACATATGGCTGATATCTATAAGCCACACGCAGCACAGCATGATGATAATACTAATACGAACGACGAGAAAGAAAAAGAAAAAATTTGTACATATACACTTACTGCGGAAAATAATTTCCATAAGGTTATCCATGGAATGTTAGAGCCATTATATTCTGACAATCCATTAAAATGGTTTGACATAGCTCCTCGATTTTGCAAAATTGAGCTCTTAGACATACATAAAGACTCCAAGGTACGAGTCAATAGCATAATGGTATCTCCTTCAGATAAGGAGGAATTTGCTAAGCAGATATACGAGTTACTTCGTCTAAAACTAATACAAAAAAGTTCTAGTACTCATTCCTCTCCGGCTTTCCTAGTTAGGAATCATGCTGAGATTAAAAGAGAAAAAGCTATAATGGTTATTAATTATAGAAAGCTAAATAGCTACACTAAATTTGATGGGTATTTTATCCCTTCAGCAGAAAATCTAATAAAACAAATACAAGGAGCTAAGCTTTATAGTAAGTTTGATGCTAAATCTAGTTTTTGGCAAATAAAACTTGCTGATAAATCATCCATTGAGTTAACAGCATTCAGTTGTCCGCAGGGACATTTCGAGTGGCTGGTTATGCCCTTTGGATTAAAAAATGATCCACAAGTATTCCAAAAGTGGATGAATTCCATATTTGGACATTTAGAATATGTTGTAGTATATATTGAGGGTAAATTGCAAACAAATCCCTCGTTAGATGTATACCTTTGCGTAGAAAGACCTTTTAGTCATATTTAGCAAATAAAGACCCCCGCAATCTATGACTTGCTCGGTCAGCCCCCTATCGTTAGTTTTCACCGTTAGTTGACCGTTAGTGATTTTTTATACAAAAAAATAAATAAAACAAAAATACCTAAACAAACCCCTTCCCACCAGCACCCCCCCTCTTCCCCACCAGCACCCCCCCTCCCCCTCACAGCCCCCTCCTCACCGCCGGCCTCCTCCTCCCTCCCTCCTCCTCCCCGCACTCCCCTCCTCACCGCCGGCTTCCTCCTCCCCGCACCCCCCTCCTCCCCGTCAGCCTCCTCCTCCTCCCCGCACCCCCTCCTCACCGCCGGCCTCCTCCTCCCTCCCTCCTCTCCGCACTCCCCTCCTCACCGCCGGCCTCCTCCTTCCCGCACCCCCTCCTCCCCGTCGGCCTCCTCCTCCCCTCCTCCTCACCGCCGGCCTCCTCCTCACCGCACCCCTGCTCCCCGCCGGCCTCCTCCTCCCTCACCGCCGGCCTCCGCCTCCTCCCCGCCCCCCTCCTCCTCCTCCCCGCACCACCGGAGAGAGAGGGGGGAGGAGAGAGTAGAGGGGTAAAATGGTCATTGTACAGGCCACTTAACCCCAGTTAACTGAAAAGGGGCTA
The DNA here is from genome assembly GCA_029216955.1 of Iris pallida. NCBI lineage: Eukaryota > Viridiplantae > Streptophyta > Magnoliopsida > Asparagales > Iridaceae > Iris > Iris pallida. Next base: position 8,217,766 of record JANAVB010002395.1, on the reverse strand, counting down.
AATGAGCATATTTCATACTTTAGGTTTGTTAAGAGCATGGGATCTTTTAGTGCAAAAAGAGGGAATATAACGACGAATTTTTTGCAATTTACCCTATATATTGATGACATTCTTGTGTTCTCCAAAACCGCTGAAGAATACAAGGAGCATCTGTTGTCAGTAGTAAAACTACTACTCGATAACGGAATTATTCTTAGTCCCAAAAAAATCGAGCAGTTTAAAAGAGAAATCGATTTCTTAGGAAAAATAATCAAAAATGGTCAAATAGAGCTACAGCAACATATATACACTAAAATAAAAGATTTTTCTGAGGACTTTAAAACTTTAAAGGAACTTCAGAGTTTCTTGGGATTACTGAACTATGGCAGAAAATTCAGTCCTCATCTTTCTGCTAGAGTTGATAAATTACAAGATAAGCTTGCCGCTGAACAAGCTAAGTTTAAACGAGATACGGGAGAACAGCCCCGTAAGTGGGATACTAGTAGAATTCCTATTTCCCTTTCGCCGGATGAAAAGGAAGAAATAGCAAAGATAAAAGAGCTAGTTAAGGATCAAAGAATCCTTTATTTCCCACTCGATAATGAAAAATTAGTTTTGCAAACCGATGCTTCTGATCTTTTTTGGGTAGGAGTACTCATTGCAAAACAAAAGAAAATCGTAGCCTATACTTCGGGCAAATTTACAAAGACGCAAACTAAATATGCTACCTATGATAAAGAATTATTGGCTGTTAAATTAGCTATTAAAAGCTTAAAGATATACCTTCTTTATAGAAACTTTATTATTGAAACTGACAATAAATCAGTAGCTCAGTTTCTAAAGAAAAAGACTATTAATAATCCTGAGAAAAATCTCAGAAGAATTAGAATAGCAATGTATTTAGAAATATTCAATTATGATGTGGTTTATATTCCTGGCCATACTAATTTTCTTGCTGATACATTGACCAGGATATGAAATATGGACGAAGACGACTTCCTTGAAATGCGTCGGGTGTTCGAGCAGATGAGCACCGATGATGCCTTTACCAAGGTCGCTGGCAAAAAAGCCAGAGCTGAGACTTCCATAGTGGGAGCCTCATCTTCGGGAGCGCAAAAGGCGAAAAGCCCAGCTCCAGGGACCACAACTGGTCCGCAGGCGAACAGCCAGAGGGTGAACAACCCGCAGGCCTCACCGGCCCCGGCGAACAGCCAGTCGCTTGAGACAAATAACTCTCAAGCTGCTAAAATAGTTACCATACAAGCACGACAGTCTAAGGGCAAGACCTGGGAAGGACCAAAGAAGCCTCCTCAGAAAACTTTTGCCACTGCTATGTTAAAAAATTGGTACAATCAAGATCTTGAGAGAGTCGACAAGGGCTCTTGGGATCTGTTCAATGGTTGCTACAGAGCCATTCAGGCGAACGATACTAAGGGAGCATGTTTCTGGCTCTCTCAGCTCGAGAAACAATACATAATCTTGAGGAACAGCGCAATACAGCTAAATACAAAGTTGACTGATGTCCAGAAAAGGGCCACTCAATTAATCCCATATAGCTCGACCTCAAGATCTCCCGCACTTATATCTAGGGAGAAAGATCTCTTTCAGGGCAATTGCGCTGAATATAGAGAATTAAAAGGAATTTTAAAGCAAATAAATAGTCATGACCTGGTAAATCTCAGAATGTCTGATGTTCTGACATTTTTCACCACGTTAGAACTAAAGGATGAAAAACTCCTGAACATCGAGTCTGAGGTCATGGTACAAAAAATGATTACCATGTACCAACAAGGACTTATTGAGGAACCACGCCTCTTAGCCTATTTTAAGCGCTTGGATGACTCGAGCGTTGCTAAATACTTTGAAGGCGAGGAAATTATATATAGTAAATATGGAAATTTACATTTAGTTGTCTGTTTCCAAGAAATAGTAAAATTGGAAACTCAAATACGAAAAGGGCTTGTTCATGAAGTTTTTGTCAGCACTTCTTATGCAAAGCTCTACGAGAAGACCATCCCGAAGATTTGTTGGGAGGCGACCCTCTCGCACTCTAGCCGTTTCCAGAAGCAATTCAGATTCACTATCTGGAGCGTCTGGGAAGAAAGGAGGTACATCAAATGCTATCCCTCCTATCAGATCTGGGAGCTTCGAAGGCACGAAGGAGACCCAGGGTTGAAGTTCTCTCAGTTCAAGAAAGAAACTTTCAATGAAGAGAAAGAACGACATGGCGCTGCATGCGAGTTTTTCAGAGAATTTGCAAAGCTTCCTGAAGAGCTCGCCTTACTCTTTATAGCGGATAATATTATTTTGGCGGATTACCTCAGCATTCCGCTAAAGGATGACATAAAGCTTAGTCTGATCCATGAGTTCGTCGGATGTATGAACCTTGGACCCATTGGACAACAGGCTCGAGATAAGGTCTCTTCTGAAGAAGAAGAAGAGATGGACTGAAGAAGCATGGTGGACCAATGCTAAAAAAGATTAAATTCAAGGAGGTCCTTAAGCGCTACCAGAAGAGGATTGGGTGGCGTTTGCGAAAAGGTAAAAAGAAGCCTAAAAAGCTCGAAGCCAGTCAACCTGTACAGCAACCCTCACCAGTGGTGGAATCGCCATGGGTTTTCCAAGAGGAAGAGGTACCAGAGATACTAGATGTGGTACCAGAGTCATTGGATTCGGACACACCGTCCAAAACAGATGGGTCTAATACCATTGAGACCCAAGAAGAGCAAGGACAAGAAGCTGCCGACAAGCAAATCCGTCAGTGGGATCCAGATGATCGTCGCTCTCCACAGACAGATTTCGACAGCTGGGAGGAATGGTGGAAAATCATATACCGGGACCCACCACAATGATAAAGCAGATTCCTTCCTATCCACAATGACGACGTGTTATGAGGATGATGTGACATAAAGGTGTTTATTCTAATCTTATTTGATGAGCTGTGTAAAAATGATTCCGGTAAGCTCTAACCGGCTGAACCGGTAGTAGGTTTCGACGCCTATAAATAAGGGTGTGTTGTTGTAAAGGGGCAACGAAAACTGAAGTGTTCTCTTGTATTCTCGTGTTCTTTGTGAGTTTTGAGTGTTGGTTTTTGTGTGATGTCTGTTGTGGGCTGCGAGCATGTTTCTGGCTCTCTCAGCTCGAGAAACAATACATAATCTCGAGGAACAGCGCAATACAGCTAAATACAAAGTTAACTGATGTCCAGAAAAGGGCCACTCAGTTAATCGAATATAGCTCGACCTCAAGATCTCCCGCACTTATATCTAGGGAGAAAGATCTCTTTCAGGGCAATTGCGCTGAACATAGAGAATTAAAAGAAATTTTAAAGCAAATAAATAGTCATGACCTGGTGAATCTCAGAACGTCTGATGTTCTGACATTTTTCACCATGTTAGAACTAAAGGATGAAAAACTCCTGAACATTGAGTCTGAGGTAATGGTACAAAAAATGATTACCATGTACCAACAAGGACTTATTGAGGAACCACGCCTCTTAGCCTATTTTAAGCGCTTGGATGACTCAAGCGTTGCTAAATACTTTGAAGGCGAGGAAATTATATATAGTAAATATGGAAATTTACATTTAGTTGTTTGTTTCCAAGAAATAGTAAAATTGGAAACTCAAATACGAAAAGGGCTTGTTCATGAAGTTTTTGTCAGCACTTCTTATGCAAAGCTCTACGAGAAGACCATCCTGAAGATTTGTTGGGAGACGGCCCTCTCGCACTCTAGCCGTTTCCAGAAGCAGTTCAGATTCACTATCTGGAACGTTTGGGAAGAAAGGAGGTACATCAAAAGCTATCCCTCCTATCAGATTTGGGAGCTTCGAAGGCACGAAGGAGACCCAGGGTTGAAGTTCTCTCAGTTCAAGAAAGAAACTTTCAATGAAGAAAAAGAGCGACATGGCGCTGCATGCGAGTTTTTCAGAGAATTTGCAAAGCTTCTTGAAGAGCTCGCCTTACTCTTTATAGCGGATAATATTATTTTGGCGGATTACCTCAACATTCCGCTAAAGGATGACATAAAGCTTAGTCTGATCCAGGAGTTCGTCGGATGTATGAACCTTGGACCCATTGGACAACAGGCTCGAGATAAGGTCTCTTCTGAAGAAGAAGAGATGGACTGAAGAAAGAAGCATGGTGGACCAATGCTAAAAAAAGATTACATTCAAGGAGGTCCTTAAGCGCTACCAGAAGAGGATTGGGTGGCGTTTGCGAAAAGGTAAAAAGAAAGCCTAAAAAGCTCGAAGCCAGTCAACCTGTACAGCAACCCTCACCAGTGGTGGAATCGCCATGGGTTTTCCAGGAGGAAGAGGTACCAGCGATACTAGATGTGGTACCAGAGTCATTGTATTCGGACACACCGTCCGAAACAGATGGATCTAATACCATTGAGATCCAAGAAGAGCAAGGACAAGAAGCTGCCGACAGGCAAATCCGTCAGTGGGATCCAGATGATTGTCGCTCTCCACAGACAGATTTCGACAGCTGGGGGGAATGGTGGAAAATCATATACCGGGGCCCACCACAATGATAAAGCAGATTCCTTCCTATCCACAATGACGACGTGTTATGAGGATGATGTGACATAAAGGTGTTTATTCTAATCTCATTTGATGAGCTGTGTAAAAATGATTCCGGTAAGCTCTAACCGGCTGAACCGGTAGTAGGTTTCGACGCCTATAAATAAGGGTGTGTGTTGTTGTAAAGGGGCAACGAAAACTGAAGTGTTCTCTTGTATTCTCGTGTTCTTTGTGAGTTTTGAGTGTTGGTTTTTGTGTGATGTCTGTTGTGGGCTGCGAGCATGTTTCTGGCTCTCTCAGCTCGAGAAACAATACATAATCTCGAGGAACAGCGCAATACAGCTAAATACAAAGTTAACTGATGTCCAGAAAAGGGCCACTCAGTTAATCCCATATAGCTCGACCTCAAGATCTCCCGCACTTATATCTAGGGAGAAAGATCTCTTTCAGGGCAATTGCGCTGAATATAGAGAATTAAAAGGAATTTTAAAGCAAATAAATAGTCATGACCTGGCGAATCTCAGAATGTCTGATGTTCTGACATTTTTCACCACGTTAGAACTAAAGGATGAAAAACTCCTGAACATCGAGTCTGAGGTCATGGTACAAAAAATGATTACCATGTACCAACAAGGACTTATTGAGGAACCACGCCTCTTAGCCTATTTTAAGCGCTTGGATGACTCAAGCGTTGCTAAATACTTTGAAGGCGAGGAAATTATATATAGTAAATATGAAAATTTACATTTAGTTGTATGTTTCCAAGAAATAGTAAAATTGGAAACTCAAATACGAAAAGGGCTTGTTCATGAAGTTTTTGTCAGCACTTTTGATGCAGAGCTCTACGAGAAGACCATCCCGAAGATTTGTTGGGAGACGGCCCTCTCGCACTCTAGCCGTTTCCAGAAGCAGTTCAGATTCACTATCTGGAGCGTCTGGGAAGAAAGGAGGTACATCAAATGCTATCCCTCCTATCAGATCTGGGAGCTTCGAAGGCACGAAGGAGACCCAGGGTTTTCTCTCAGTTCAATAAAGAAACTTTCAATGAAGAGAAAGAGCGACATGGCGCTGCATGCGAGTTTTTCAGAAAATTTGCAAAGCTTCCTGAAGAGCTCGCCTTACTCTCTATAGCGAATAATATTATTTTGGCGGATTACCTCAGCATTCCGCTAAAGGATGACATAAAGCTTAGTCTGATCCATGAGTTCGTCGGATGTATGAACCTTGGACCCATTGGGCAACAGGCTCGAGATAAGGTCTCTTCTGAAGAAGAAGAGATGGACTGAAGAAAGAAGCATGGTGGACCAATGCTAAAAAAGATTACATTCAAGGAGGTCCTTAAGCGATACCATAAGAGGATTGGGTGGCGTTTGCGAAAAGGTAAAAAGAAACCTAAAAAGCTCGAAGCCAGTCAACCTGTACAGCAACCCTCACCAGTGGTGGAATCGTCATGGGTTTTCCAGGAGGAAGAGGTACCAGAGACACCAGATGTGGTACCAGAGTCATTGGATTCGGACACACCGTCCGAAACAGATGTGTCTAGTACCATTGAGACCCAAGAAGAGCAAGGACAAGAAGCTGCCGACAGGCAAATCCGTCAGTGGGATCCAGATGATCGTCGCTCTCCACCGACAGATTTCGACAGCTGGGGGGAATGGTGGAAAATCATATACCGGGACCCACCACAATGATAAAGCAGATTCCTTCCTATCCACAATGACGACGTGTTATGAGAATGATGTGACATAAAGGTGTTTATTCTCATCTCATTTGATGAGCTGTGTAAAAATGATTCTGATAAGCTCTAACCGGCTGACCCGGTAGTAGGTTTCGACCCCTATAAATAAGGGTGTGTTGTTGTAAAGGGGCAACGAAAACTGAAGTGTTCTCTTGTATTCTCGTGTTCTTTGTAAGTTTTGAGTGTTGGTTTTTGTGTGCTGTCTGTTGTGGGCTGCGCTCTTGTTGATGCGCATGTTTTGGACATCTGGCCAGTGCTTGTTCGTCAGTAGGCCCTCCGGTGGAGCCCACTATTTCCTTTTGTGAGTCTCCAGATTCACCCTGTGACACGGATTCCAGAGATGACAGTGGAGAGGAGGTCTTGGCGGAAGGGACTACTACCAAGTGAGTTATGGCGGAATGAGCCTTATGGTTTCTACTCAGCTAGCTACCACGAGTGGAGCATTGATCACCTGCCCGGGGCAGAGGGGTATGATTACAAGAGGCATGGTGGCGTCCAGGAGAGAGGAGCATGGGGGTGACGGATCGGCTGAGGGGCATGTTTACTGTAAGAAGCGACGGGTTGTGGGTCCGCTGAGTGACGGTCCCTCCAAGGAGGGGGGACAACCTTCGGCCATGGAGGAGGCGGTGTGTGTTGACAACCCTGCCTGGGCGATGGTGCTTTCTCAGGTCGCTCCCCAGCAGGTCATTCCGACTGGGATGGAGGAGGATCTAGTAGCGTCGGATGCGATACATTTCCCAGATGCCAATCCGGGTGTTTTACAGGGGATTCATTATCTCATTAATTAATGGCTATCATCGCCTGGAATGTGAGGGGGGCATGTTCGCTTGGAAGGTGGAGAGATTTGTGGGGTTCTTCACAGAGAGAAGTGTGACATCTCTGTACTGTTAGAATCTAAGATTAAAGGTGAAAAGACCCTTACTCGGCGGACGCCACCTCATTGGGCCCAACTACACAACCTGGCTCTCTGTGACATGGCCAGGATTTGGGTCAGATGGAACATGAAGAGCTGGGATGGGGACTTGATCTTGATGACAGAGCAGTTGATCGCCATCTCCTTCTCGAACAAGGGTGGTTTTCGGTTCTTGCTGGGGGCGGTTTACGGCCACAACGACAGAAGGAGACGGGAGTCCCTGTGGAGCGACATCTCCAGAGTTGCCGCCACTGCTGAGTCGTCGTCGCTTCCGCTTCTGCTGATCGGGGACTTCAATGCCCTTCTGCGTCGAGGGGAGAAGGTGGGCGGCCGCCCAGTTCCAGACTCTATCCTATATGATTTTCAGCGATGTCTCCTCCAGGCGGGCCTCCAGGGATTGTCGCGCTCCGGCTTCATTTGGACTTGGCATAACAAAACGATTCGGAACAGGGTTGCTTGCCAGTTTGATAGAGCCCTGGGTAACGGGAAATGGTTCCGGCATTCTCAATTCTTCGGCTGAGGGCCTGGCCGCTGGGACGAGCGGGAGATGGTGGAATATGAAATTCCTTCTGGAGAGGTGCTAATCCAGAAGGTGGAATACGAATGGATCCCACCAACCTGTTCCCGATGCGTGTGTTTTGGACATCTGGCCAGTGCTTGTTCGTCAGTAGGCCCCCCGGTGGAGCCTACTATTCCCTTTAGTGAGGCTCCAGATTCACCCTGTGACATGGATTCCAGAGATGACAGTGGAGAGGAGGTCTTGGCGGGAGGGACTACTACCCCAGTGAGTGATGGCGGAATGAGCCTCATGGTTTCTACTCAGCTAGCTACCATGAGCGGAGCATTGATCACCTGCCCGGGGCAGAGGGGTATGATTACCAGAGGCATGGTGGCGTCCGGGAGAGAGGAGCGTGGGGGTGGCGGATCGGCTGAGGGACATGTTTACTGTAGGAAGCGACGGGTTGTGGGTCCGCTGAGTGACGGTCCCTTCAGGGAGGGGGGGGCAACCTTTGGCCATGGAGGAGGCGGTGTGTGTTGACAACCATGCCTGGACGATGGTGCTTTCTCAGGTCGCTCCCCAGCAGGTCATTCCGACTGGGATGGAGGAGGATCTAGTAGCGTCGGATGTGGTACATTCCCCTGGTGCCAATCCGGGTGTTTTCCAGGGGATTTGTCATCTCATTAATTAATGGCTATCATCGCCTGGAATGTGAGGGGGACGTGTTCGCTTGGGAGGTGGAGAGAGATTTGTGGGGTTCTTCACAGAGAGAAGTGTGACATCTCTGTACTGTTAGAATCTAAGATCAAAGGTGAAAAGACCCTTACTCGGCGGATCCCACCTCATTGGGCCCAACTACACAACCTGGATCTCTGTGACATGGCCAGGATTTGGGTCAGATGGAACTTGAAGAGCTGGGACGGGGACTTGATCTTGATGACGAAGCAGTTGATCGCCATCCCCTTCTCGAACAAGGGTGGTTTTCGGTTCTTGCTGGGGGCGGTTTACGGCCACAACGACAGGAGGAGACAGGAGTCCCTGTGGAGCGACATCTCCAGAGTTGCCGCCGTTGCTGAGTCGTCGTCGCTTCCGCTTCTGCTGATCGGGGACTTCAATGTCCTTCTGCATCGAGGGGAGAAGGTGGGCGGCAGTCCAGTTCCAGACTCTATCCTATATGATTTCCAGCGATGTCTCCTCCAGGTGGAATTCCAGGGATTGTCACGCTCCGGCTTCATTTGGACTTGGCATAACAAAGCGATCCGGAACAGTGTTGCTTGCCAGCTTGATAGAGCCCTGGGTAACGGGGAATGGTTCCGGCATTTCCCCAATTCTTCGGCTGAGAGCCTGACCGCTGGGACGAGCGATCACTCTCCCATAAGAGTAGGCTTCACTACTCGGTCTACGGGGAAGTCCCGCCCATTCAGGTACAACAACTGTTGGTATCTCACGGAGGGCTATCTGGAGGCTGTCTCAGAGGGGCTTACTAGCTGTCAGGAGGGGACGGCCCAGTTTCGCATGGTGCGCCGACTCAAGGCTACGAAGAAGGCTCTACGGTGTTGGGTGAAGGGGTTGCCCAAGTCTACCTTAGAAGATAAGAAGATGGAGCAGCGGGCTATCCCGCAGGACATGCAATCTAACATGCTTAATGGTGACCTGGCGGCGAGAGAGAAAGAGCTGATCGGAGATGTCAACATCTTGCGGCTGCAGAAGGAGATTAGCACGGCTCAGCGTGCCAAATGTTCCTGGCTCAAGGACGGCGACCGTTGTTCCAAGTTCTTCTATGATGTCATCCGGACCAGACAGCATAGGAATCACATCTCCCAGCTTCTTGATGTGGATGGCAACCTTGTGGGAGAGCCGGCTGAGATCCAGGGCGAGGCTGTCAGGTACTACTCTGAGTTATATTTCCAGACTGACTACCTGTCTGTGTTCCCAGAGATTGTTACGAAGAGATTGGTGACTCCGTATGGGAATAGCATTCTTCTTGCCCCTGTTACTTTGGAGGAGGTGGAAGCTATTGTCAAGTTGGCGGATCCCAACAAGGCTCCCGGACTGTAAAACCCCTATTTTTTTTTAAATTATTTTTATTAATTTATTAGTATTAAATTTATTTTGTAGAGATTTAATAAACATGTTTTCCTATTTAAATATTATTACTATTTTGAGTTGAATTATTAAGGATTGAATTTATATATATATGTAGATATGCTCCAATATATTAAATAATTGGCTAGTTGACTTTCAAATGGTGTTTAAATTTTTTAAATAGATTTTGATGTATTATGGATAAATACATATATAAACATAGATATATATATATATATATATATATATATAAGTAGATAAGGTTTAATAAAATTTGATAAGTTTTCAAGAAAAAGAAAAAGAAAAAAAAAATCCCATAGTGGGTGGTCGGCCCCACCCGACCACCCCAAATATAGAATAAGCTGCATGCTGCAGCAAACAATTGTATGCGCCACACACCCCTTTAGAAGAAAGCACACAGCAACTTATAGATGGCCGAACCCCCTTTATACAAACATATATACATATGTATACATATGTATTAAAACTAAACCCTAAATTCCTTTCTCCTCCATATTTTCTTCCACCTCTTTCCTCTCCTCCTTCCTCCTACCCTCTCCTCGGCATGCTGTCCGCGAGCACAGCAACACCCCGCGCCAACGGCAACGGAAACAACAACAACAACATCGGATTCCCACTTTAAGGTATCCTACTCTCTCAATCGATTTCTCCTTCAATTCTAATCCGATTGTAGATCCGTAAATTCGTGTAGATAGCCCACGTGACCCTCTTTCATCCCTTCAAATAGTTTTATTTATTTCAGCAATAAATTTCAGTTTTTAATTAAATTAAATATCTCGAAAAATCAGTTTTCAAAAACACTAAAAATCCCGTACGAGGTACGTCCCGACAAACCGGGCGACCCCGTCGCAAACCGAGAATACCGAAAAGTCCGTATCGAATTTGTGGACGTGCGAGAATTGACGGGATTCAAATTGGTTGCGTGTGCGCAACGAATTTGATCCGTATCCGTCGAATTTTTGCGTACCGGACTTTTCGGAATTTCCCAACTATTTTGTGCACACTCATCCAATCGCGACGAAACTTGCGCCATTGGACTCGAAATATTTTTCTGATCCTGTATGCCAAGTTTAGTCCGAATCTGAGACCGTTGGTAGGGACGCTATTTTGGCGGGCCCACAATCCCACTCAACGGGCAATGTTGTGCACGGCCCACCGGAATCCAAAATTGGACATACCGTTGGGTTCGTCTCATCAAAACAAATTCGTAGACATGTAGTTTGACGACTTTAGAGACCGTAGGTTCTGGCGCGCATTTCGATACAAAGCGGGTCCAACGGCGGACATAGTTTTGACCCGAAATTACGATTTTGCCCCTGTTCCAGAATTTGACTTTTGGACAGGCGTTTCCTAGGTATATCTTCTTCACCGAGATCATTTTTGATGTTTGTTTCAGCGACTGGAGTCATCTGTAATTTGTGAGTTTTGGGTGCTGACACTTGCTACTCTTGGATTTGCCTTTCTCGCACCGCAGGCAAGATACCTTGCCATTAAACTGTTTATATTCAGTCTGCATTTATTTTATATATCACTGTTCTTTATTTCCGGTTCTTACAGTTCCTGATTTACTGCCTGTTCAGTGATTAATAATTTACTTTGTTAGTATCCTTTGATTGCATTTTGACCTAGAGTTAAGGGACTACCGTTGTGGTGTATTGCATATACCTTGACACAGTTGTACCACGAGGAGGTGTGAGATGAGTATCATGTAGAGGTTCTTGCGTGTGGGCTGATCCCCCATGCGCATGCGTTAGGACTAACTGCTAGTAGAGGCGTGTTAGGAGACTTAGCAGTTAGTAGAGGTACATGGTCGTGGATGCGACATGACAGGTACATTGGGTGGGGAGAACATTACCTGACGTATGGGCTTCTATGCACTTCCCTCATTACCTGTGCGCTCCGCCGAAGATGCAGGCTCCAGGTGCCCTCTGACGTTATCCAGAGCGTTATGGACGTAGCCCCTTGCACATGGTGCCCTCTGACGCTTCCCGAGCGTTATGGACGTAGGCCCCTGGTGCCCTCTATGGGAACTATGCCGATCCTATTTACAGCCAGGACTCATGCGTTGAAGGTTTGTTCTTACTGCATAAACACATTAGATGGTTAGGTAACCCTCGTCAATGTCATATCACCCCGTTCCATTAGTAGCTTGGGACAATATCGCATCGCGGTATAGTGTACTACCCCTTGTCCTTGTTTGGTTGTAGGGATAGTCCACTGTTTCGATGATGAGGTATTGGAACTTGTTACGAGTGTGACCATTTACTTTACTTGTGAGTTATGACATAGTATATATATCCAGTTATATGGCATGTTGATGTATCTTGTTACGTCCCTCTGAGGACCTAGTTATCTCGCCAGGTGTGTGTTTCGTGATTTCTTGCAGGTGCTCTAGCTAAGGCCATTCCTTCCTTCGTGGTGATTGCTCTTGGACTCGCCATTGCTCTCGCTTGCTAAATTCTTTCCTTGTATATTTTTTTTCCATATTTAATTTGGTTGGTAGTGGACTTTGTCTCCGCCCAACTATGGTGTACATGACAAATTCAAAGTTACTTTTATATCATATTTATCTTTTTGGATGAGATTTAGTACCTTGGTTACTGCATTTACAGCTTATGTATATATACGAGGGTCCATATACTTCGTATGTATACAGCTGGCATGATTGCGTTCTAGTCCTACGTATTTTGGGACTGGGGCGTTACATGTTTTTGTGGTGGCCCATGCAGGTCGAGTTTGTCACTTCGGTTACGTTACTGTACCGATGTGAACCTGCAACATAGGATTAGAATTATAGGAATCTCATCCATACAGCTTGACCTCTTCCCTTGACTTCACATTTCGAACTCTCGATCAACCTCCTTGAATTGCATCTTGCTTGATTCCTTTCTACCGTCGATTCTTATTTTCGTGCTTAGTGTCAACTAGGAAGATGATTACACTAGTATATGCTCATAGGTCAAACACATGGCTAGAATGGTTATATTGGCAATTGGAATACATTCAAGACTAATTGAGTTAAAAAGGGGTTTTTTTGTGTGAATTAATGATTAGTAATTTGTAAAGTAGGATACTACCAAAGAAGGTTTTTATCTTGAGATTTTCTAAATAGTAAACACCAGAGGATTTATAGAATTTTATACTTGGTTTAAGAAATTGATTGGCTTTTTGAGAATTGATATTTATGATTTACTGGGTTATAGTTATACATCCTTGCACAAGTATAAAATTGATTTGCTTTTCGAGTTGTGATATTTATAAGTTTTGGGTGATAGATATACATCTTTGAACAAATATAAAATTTATTTGATTTTTGAGTTTGATGTTTATGATTTATTGTATTATAGTTATATACCTTTGAACAGTTATAAATTTGGTTTGAAAATGATCTTAGCTTTTTAAAATGGCCATAGGAATTATTTAAATTTGAGTTGTACAACTTGCGATTTTCGTGTTATTAAATTTTAAATTTTAAGTGGAAGTAATGATGGCGAATTTTGGTTTAGAAATTTGAAAGTTATGAAAACAATTTTTGGAGAATTTTCTTTACTTTAAATTGTGTCCTATGATTGAGGAATTACAAATCTATTTAGATTTTTGGTAATAAAAAAAAAAGATTTTGACTGATAAGATTAATTGAAAATTTAGTTTAATGTGGGATTGCTAATATTAAAATTTTTGGGAGAATTTCGAAGGATGTGATGGAAAGTTATTTGATTGATTAAAGGAAGTTACCATTTAAAAGTTGTGATTTTGTTGGAATAACTTAGCGTGAATAGAAGTTAAAATTTATGAGAGCATTGAGCTAAATTTTTGAGATTGTTTTTAATATGCTAAGAGTTTTATTATGAGTTATTTGAAAATCTTAGAGTATTAAATTTTTGATTGATTGTGAAATTTTTATGGATTCTTAAATTTTGAACTCTTGAGTTAAATAGTTGAATTTAAACGTTAATTTTGGAAAGGGTTAGTAGTAACGTGATAAAATTTTGCTTTGAGATTTATGAGAGTGATTTAAATTTTTTATGATGAATTTGAACTGCTTGGAGTGAATACAAATTTTGGTGGTTTATTTTTGAAAGTTTATTTTTGAAACTTTTGGAGGAAAACTGGAGTTAAATTTTAAATGGTAGGCCATCAAGATAGCTCTAATTAGATAGATGTACTCCACACTAATTGCCATGTCACTCATGACCATGATAGTAGTATGTACACAAGTGTTGTTAGTCATCTACCAAGCTATGTGATTATATTTCCACCTTGACTTACTCGACTTTCTTTCAATTCTAGATCCTTTAATTGTGACCTTCTAACCCATTTGCAATTTGAAAGGTGATTTAATGGTTCCTTAACTGTATTCATCTAGGAGACTATCTTCTCTCTATAACTATGTCCCTAAATGATTTTTTATTGGATTCTCTAATATATTTTATTTCATGCTTTAATTTGACCTTCTTTATTTTTTGTGCATTAATTACCACTTCGTGAGCTCTCACTTTCTATTTTAGATCTTTTAGCGTCCCTTACCATGACTTGGATATTTGGAGTACAACACTAGACTTTTCCTTCCAACAAATTTCATATGTAAGACCTAGACGAGCCCACCATCATATAGATATATCATGTCCCACCAAAACCCATCTCCTTGTACTTTGTTTCTTGATATGACCTTATGGTCAAAATGGTCAACTAAAATCTTTACCATGATACCGATATGTTTTTGACCACGGATAGGGATTCAACCTCGACTCAATTCTTTCGACCCGATATGTGATTTTGTTCTACTAAATTTCTTAAATGCTTAAATTTGTACTTTATCTTGATTGCTTGGCCCATTGTCCCATGATACTATTAGTTTAACTCTTGTAAGTTGGGTAGAATACCTCACCACCTAGCAAACCTTTTTCCTCATGCACCACATTGGTAAGTTCACTTAGATTATAAATTCAGAGGACCCTACCTTATCTAGTCTACCAAGCCATAAATGAGGAAACACTAGGACAATTGTATAGCTCCCAAACTTCGGGCGAGACTTGATTTTAAAAGATCTTGGACTAATTAAATTCCTTCGATATTACCTCCCTTACTTATATTTCAACAACCTGATGCTGCTAAATATTCCTTGGCTTTGCAAGCTTATCTTTTTCATGCTTGATCATGACATATTTTATTGGGTGCACCCACTAACATATTGTCTAATCAGAACCGGTACATGATGGTCTGATCAACCTATTGCACTTTGGTTCGCTTATCACATATTATTCTATGCGGATGGAGACATAGTAAAACTTGCCTTAGAGTCTCATCCGCGACCGCCTTGACAATTCTCGTTTGAATTATTTTTGTCGCCTATGAACCCCGCAATTCGTACTCAATATATAACACCGTCTTTGAAACCTTTTGTTGTTCTTGTCTTTCATTTATTTTGGAAAGACAAGACACTGTACTTGCTAGATAGACTCAAGGTATCATCTTTGGTTGCTCAATCGGTTAATTATACACAAATGTAGATAGCTACCGACAGACTCATGTGGCTATATCCTCGCCTTTAACTACTCCTCACTTCTCAACCCTAGAATTGTTATCGTGCCCTCCCAATTATTCTGGAGCACTCGAGAATGATTCTAATCGTTCACTTAAATCTAACTTTCAATCAAGACGATTAGTATCAAGTTTTCTCGAGGAACCACATCTCCCCAAAAGTTTAATTTGTTCTCTTTTGTCTACTCAATTCCTTATTATTCTCTAAAAATTGGATATTCAAAGTTTGTTACCTTCACAAGCGATCCTTATTCAATTCCATAACCATGATATATTTTTGTATATATCGACTCCCCAAATTTTCTAATGCATGGTTATGTTGAACACCGTTTTATTGCCTTCTCCAAAATTTAATTGCATGTTGGTATTGACGAACTCTTCCTATCCCTCAACCCTATCTACCCTATAAATCCTAAATTTCGAGGACGAAATTCTTGTAAGTTGGGTAGGATGTAAAACCCCTATTTTTTTTAAATTATTTTTATTAATTTATTAGTATTAAATTTATTTTGTAGAGATTTAATAAACATGTTTTCCTATTTAAATATTATTACTATTTCGAGTTGAATTATTAAGGATTGAATTTATATATATATGTAGATATGCTCCAATATATTAAATAATTGGCTAGTTGACTTTCAAATGGTGTTTAAATTTTTTAAATAGATTTTGATGTATTATGGATAAATACATATATAAACATAGATATATATATATATATATATATATATATATATATATATATATATATATATATATAAGTAGATAAGGTTTAATAAGATTTGATAAGTTTTCAAGAAAAAGAAAAAGAAAAAAAAAAGAAAAAAAAATCCCATAGTGGGTGGTCGGCCCCACCCGACCACCCCAAATACAGTAGAAACTCTATAAAATAATACACTTGGGACCACCAAAATTTATTAATTAAAAGAGTTATTAATTAATCGATAAATTAATAATTATTAATTTATATATTAATTAATATTTTATTAATTTATAGTAAAATACTTACGTAGTTTACAAACACCTTTCAAGCTTCCACTTAATTATTGTATACAATGCATGTGTATATCAAATGAAGGGCCCAATTTGAAAGAAACCTTCAATCTCCCACCTTATTATGCTTCTTGTGTTCAGTGTATCACTTTATGGACATTAAAATATTTTCAAAAAACCTTCAATTCTTGAGTCATTTTTCAAGAAACCTTCATAAATCATTCATGTAATATGCTATATATAAGGAATTATTAATTTATATTTTATATGGGGTCTGAAGAAATTATCAAAAATGTATTATCTTATAATTTTAGCGAATTATTAATTTAGCACCCTATCCCCGAGTCGGGACCGGCCAAAAATATTATCTTAGAGAGTTTATTAAATAATCGAGTATTAATTTATAGAGTTTCTACTGTATAGAATAAGCTGCATGCTGCAGCAAACAATTGTATGCGCCACACACCCCTTTAGAAGAAAGCACACAGCAACTTATAGATGGTCGAACCCCCCTTTATACAAACATATATACATATGTATACATATGTATTAAAACTAAACCCTAAATTCCTTTCTCCTCCATATTTTCTTCCACCTCTTTCCTCTCCTCCTTCCTCCTACCCTCTCCTCGGCATGCTGTCCGCGAGCACAGCAGCACCCCGCGCCAACGGCAACGGAAACAACAACAACAACATCGGATTCCCACTTTAAGGTATCCCATTCTCTCAATCGATTTCTCCTTCAATTCTAATCCGATTGTAGATCCGTAAATTCGTGTAGATAGCCCACGTGACCCTCTTTCATCCCTTCAAATAGTTTTATTTATTTCAGCAATAAATTTCAGTTTTAAATTAAATTAAATATCTCGAAAAATCAGTTTTCAAAAACACTAAAAACCCCGTACGAGGTACGTCCCGACAAACCGGGCGACCCCGTCGCAAACCGAGAATACCGAAAAGTCCGTATCGAATTTGTGGACGTGCGAAAATTGACGGGATTCAAATTGGTTGCGTGTGCGCAACGAATTTGATCCGTATCCGTCGAATTTTTGCGTACCGGACTTTTCGGAATTTCCCAACTATTTTGTGCACACTCATCCAATCGCGACGAAACTTGCGCCATTGGACTCAAAATATTTTTCTGGTCCTGTATGCCAAGTTTAGTCCGAATCTGAGACCGTTGGTAGGGACGCTATTTTGGCGGGCCCACAATCCCACTCAACGGGCAATGTTGTGCACGGCCCACCGGAATCCAAAATTGGACATACCGTTGGGTTCGTCTCATCAAAACAAATTCGTAGACATGTAGTTTGACGACTTTAGAGACCGTAGGTTCTGGCGCACATTTCGGTGCAAAGCGGGTCCAACGGCGGACATCGTTTTGACCCGAAATTACGATTTTGTCCCTGTTCCAGAATTTGACTTTTGGATAGGCGTTTCCTAGGTATATCTTCTTCACCGAGATCACTTTTGATGTTTGTTTCAGCGACTGGAGTCATCTGTGATTTGTGAGTTTTGGGTGCTGACACTTGCTACTCTTGGATTTGCCTTTCTCGCACCGCAGGCAAGATACCTTGCCATTAAACTGTTTATATTCAGTCTGCATTTATTTTATATATCACTGTTCTTTATTTCCGGTTCTTACAGTTCCTGATTTACTGCCTGTTCAGTGATTAATAATTTACTTTGTTAGTATCCTTTGATTGCATGTTGACCTAGAGTTAAGGGACTACCGTTGTGGTGTATTGCATATACCTTGACACAGTTGTACCACGAGGATGTGTGAGATGAGTATCATGTAGAGGTTCTTGCGTGTGGGCTGATCCCCCATGCGCATGCGTTAGGGCTAACTGCTAGTAGAGGCGTGTTAGGAGACTTAGCAGTTAGTAGAGGTACATGGTCGTGGATGCGACATGACAGGTACATTGGGTGGGGAGAACATTACCTGACGTATGGGCTTCTATGCACTTCCCTCATTACCTGTGCGCTTCGCCGGAGCCGCAGGCTCCAGGTGCCCTCTTACGTTATCCAGAGCGTTATGGACGTAGCCCCTTGCACATGGTGCCCTCTGACGCTTCCCGAGCGTTATGGACGTAGGCCCCTGGTGCCCTATATGGGAACTATGCCGATCCTATTTACAGCCAGGGCTCATGCGTTGAAGGTTTGTTCTTACTGCATAAACACATTAGATGGTTAGGTAACCCTCGTCAATGTCATATCACCCCGTTCCATTAGTAGCTTGGGACAATATCGCATCGCGGTATAGTGTACTACCCCTTATCCTTGTTTGGTTGTAGGGGTAGTCCACTGTTTCGATGATGAGGTATTGGAACTTGTTACGAGTGTGACCATTTACTTTACTTGTGAGTTATGACATAGTATATATATTCAGTTATATGGCATGTTGATGTATCTTGTTACGTCCCTCTGAGGACCTGGTTATCTCGCCAGGTGTGTGTTTCGTGATTTCTTGCAGGTGCTCTAGCTAAGGCCATTCCTTCCTTCGTGGTGATTGCTCTTGGACTCGCCATTGCTCTCGCTTGCTAAATTCTTTCCTTGTATATTTTTTTTCCATATTTAATTTGGTTGGTAGTGGACTTTGTCTCCGCCCAACTATGGTGTACATGACAAATTCAAAGTTACTTTTATATCATATTTATCTTTTTGGATGAGATTTAGTACCTTGGTTACTGCATTTACAGCTTATGTATATATACGAGGGTCCATATACTTCGTATGTATACAGCTGGCATGATTGCGTTCTAGTCCTACGTATTTTGGGACTGGGGCATTACATGGACCGGATGGTTTTAGCAGTGGGTCCTATCAACGCCACTGGGACACTCTGAAGTATCAGGTCTTGGAGGTGTTGCAAGAATTCTTCACCAAAGGAAAGCTGCTGAAAGAGCTGAACCACACTTTTCTGACCTTGGTACCAAAGAAGGAAGGAGCGACAGCATTGGCGGATTTCAGACCTATTGCGTGCTGTAATTATCTTTATAAGATAATTACGCACCTTATATGCCGGCGGATGGAGGGGATCATGCAGGACTTGGTATCTCCGAATCAGGCTGCGTTCATCAAGGGGAGGTCGATCGCTGACCACAGCCTCCTGGCTCATGAGATGGTGAGAGGCTTTAGCAAACCCTGAGGGGAGAAAGCATGTGTGAAACTGGACCTGAGGAAGGCGTATGACATGGTCAATCGGGACTTCCTCTATCATCTGATGACCGCCATGGGTTTCGAGGACTACTGGGTTGCATTGATCCGGGAGTGCATTACATCTCCCACTTTCTCTGTCCTCATCCAGGGCATTCCTTATGGGTACTTCCAGAGCAATCGTGGGCTTAGGCAAGGTGACCCCGTCCCCTTACCTGTTCACGCTTGTCATGGAATACTTCACATGTCTGATGGACCTGGCAGTACACCGTGGGAGGCTGGTCCCATTGTTTCGGAGGGTGGATCCCCCAGTTACCCACCTTATATATGCAGATGATCTCTTGATGTTCATTCAGCCATCGACGGAGGGTATGCAGACGCTTGCGGAGATTATGGGAGAGTTGAATTCCCTCTCAGGCCTTCAGATGAACAGAGAAAAGAGCAGGATGTACTTCAGCTCCCTATGTCCCCAGAAGGAGGAACGGGCCGATGTGCTGGGAATCGAGAGGAGTGATCTTCCGGTGCGATATTTAGGAGTGCCTCTCACAGTCAACTATGCGCGGGATTAGGACTGCCATAGTCTGGTGGAGTACGTCGAGAGGAGAGTGAAAGGTTGGCAAGCCGTCGGATTGTCATTTGGAGGACGCATCGAGCTGGTCATATCGGTGATTTCGGCTGTGGCTTATTTCTGGCTGCAATCCATCCTCCTCCCTGTTGCCACTGTTAGGAAATTGGAGCGGATCTGTGCAGATTTCATTTAGAGGGGGGTATGCATGCGATCTCCTAGGAACAACTCTATCGACCCAGGAAGGAGGGAGGAGAGTGGCTCAAGCCGTTGCTGGAGATTAGGAAGGCCTCCGCGCTTAAGCTGGCAAGGAGTTTCATCAACGGGGGGTCTCTCTGGGCTGACTGGATGCACAGTAGATACATGAAGCAGGACAACTTTTGGACGTGTGCTACTGACAACAATCACTCAGTCACTTTCAAGACTGTCTTGAGACACAAGGGGTTCTCAAATCTGCAATCCGGAAGGTCATGAAAGATGGGTCTGGAACGGACCTCTGACGGGATCCTTAGATAGATCGGCTTTCGCTATTGGACATCAGGGGAGCCCCGATACATCAGGAGGACAGGCGTGGTCTGACGTGTAGTCGTATCATTCCCGACGGGGAGTGGAGCGCAGCCCACAACAGACAGCACACAAAAACCAACACTCAAAACTCACAAATAACACGAGAATACAAGAGAACACTTCAGTTTTCGTTGCCCCTTTACAACAACACACCCTTATTTATAGGGGTCGAAACCTACTACCGGTTCAGCCGGTTAGAGCTTACCGGAATCATTTTTACACAGCTCATCAAATGAGATGAGAATAAACACATTTATGTCACATCATCCTCATAACACATCGTCATTGTGGATAGGGAGGAATCTGCTTTATCATTGTAGTGGGTCCCGGTATATGATTTTCCACCATCCCCCCAGCTGTTGAAATCGGTCGGTGGAGAGCGACGATCATCTGGATCCCACTGACGGATTTGCCTGTCGGCAGCTTCTTGTCCTTGCTCTTCTTGGGTCTCAATGGTATTAGACCCATCTGTTTCGGACGGTGTGTCAGAATCCAATGATTCTGGTACCACATCTGGTGTCTCTGGTACCTCTTCCTCCTGGAAAACCTATGGCGATTCCACCACTGGTGAGGGTTGCTGTACAGGTTGACTGGCTTCGAGCTTTTTAGGCTTCTTTTTACCTTTTCGCAAACGCCACCCCAATCCTCTTCTGGTAGCGCTTAAGGACCTCCTTGAATGTAATCTTTTTTAGCATTGGTCCACCATGCTTCTTTCTTCAGTCCATCTCTTCTTCTTCAGAAGAGACCTTATCTCGAGCCAGTTGCCCAATGGGTCCAAGGTTCACACATCCGACGAACTCATGGATCAGACTAAGCTTTATGTCATCCTTTAGCGGAATGCTGAGGTAATCCGCCAAAATAATATTATCCGCTATAGAGAGTAAGGCGAGCTCTTCAGGAAGCTTTGCAAATTCACTGAAAAACTCGCATGCAGCGCTATGTCGCTCTTTCTCTTCATTGAATGTTTCTTTCTTGAACTGAGAGAACTTCAACCCTGGGTCTCCTTCGTGCCTTCGAAGCTCCCAGATCTGATAGGAGGGATAGCATTTGATGTACCTCCTTTCTTCCCAGACGCTCCAGATAGTGAATCTGAACTGCTTCTGGAAACGGCTAGAGTGCGAGAGGGCCGCCTCCCAACAAATCTTCGGGATGGTCTTCTCGTAGAGCTCTGCATCAGAAGTGCTGACAAAAACTTCATGAACAAGCCCTTTTCGTATTTGAGTTTCCAATTTTACTATTTCTTGGAAACAGACAATTAAATGTAAATTTCCATATTTACTATATATAATTTCCTCGCCTTCAAAGTATTTAGCAACGCTTGAGTCATCCAAGCGCTTAAAATAGGCTAAGAGGCGTGGTTCCTCAATAAGTCCTTGTTGGTACATGGTAATCATTTTTTGTACCATGACCTCAGACTCAATGTTCAGGAGTTTTTCATCCTTTAGTTCTAACGTGGTGAAAAATGTCAGAACATCGGACATTCTGAGATTCACCAGGTCATGACTATTTATTTGCTTTAAATTTTCTTTTAATTCTATATGTTCAGCGCAATTGCCCTGAAAGAGATCTTTCTCCCTAGATACAAGTGCCGGAGATCTGGAGGTCAAGCTATATGCGATTAACTGAGTGGCCCTTTTCTGGACATCAGTCAACTTTATATTTAGCTGTATTACGCTGTTCCTCGAGATTATGTGTTGTTTCTCGAGCTGAGAGAGCCAGAAACATGCTCACTTAGTATCGTTCGCCTGAATGGCTCTGTAGCAGCCATTGAACATATCCCAAGAGACCTTGTCGACTCTCTCAAGATCTTGATTGTACCAATTTTTTAACATAGTAGTGGCAAAAGTTTTCTGAGAAGGCTTCTTTGGTCCTTCCCAGGCCTTGCCCTTAGACTGTGGTGCCTTTGTAGCAACTGTTTTAGTAGCTTGGGAGTTGTTTGTCTCAAGCGACTGGCTGTTCGCCGGGGCCGGTGAGGCCTGCGGGTTGTTCACCCTCTGGCTGTTCGTCGACGGACCAGTTGTGGTCCCTGGAGCTGGGCTTTTCGCCTTTTGCGCTTCCGAAGATGAGGCTCCCGCTATGGAAGTCTCAGCTCTGACTTTTTTTGCCAGCGACCTTGGTAAAGGCATCCTCGGTGCTCATCTGCTCGAACACCCGACGCATTTCAAGGAAGTCGTCTTCGTCCATATTTCATATCCTGGTCAATGTATCAGCAAGAAAATTAGTATAGCCAGGAATATAAACCACATCATAATTGAATATTTCTAAATACATTGTTATTCTAATTCTTCTGAGATTTTCCTCAGGATTATTAATAGTCTTTTTCTTTAGAAACTGAGCTACTGATTTATTGTCAGTTTCAATAATAAAGTTTCTATAAAGAAGGTATATCTTTAAGCTTTTAATAGCTAATTTAACATCCAATAATTCTTTATCATAGGTAGCATATTTAGTTTGCGTCTTTGTAAATTTGCCCGAAGTATAGGCTACGATTTCATTTTGTTTTGCAATGAGTACTCCTGCCCAAAAAAGATCAGAAGCATCGGTCTGCAAAACTAATTTTTCATTATCGAGTGGGAAATAAAGGATTCTTTGATCCTTAACTAGCTCTTTTATCTTTGCTATTTCTTCCTTTTCATCTGGCGAAAGAGAAATAGGAATTCTACTAGTATCCTACTTACGGGACTGTTCTCCCGAATCTCGTTTATACTTAGCTTGTTCAGCGGCAAGCTTATCTTGTAATTTCTCAACTCTAGCAGAAAGATGAGGAATGAATTTTCTGCCATAGTTCAGTAATCCCAAGAAACTCTGAAGTTCCTTTAAAGTTTTAAAGTCCTCAGAAAAATCTTTTATTTTAGTCTATATATGTTGTTGTAGCTCTATTTGACCATTTTTGATTATTTTTCCTAAGAAATCGATTTCTGTTTTAAACAGCTCGATTTTTTTGGGACTAAGAATAATTCCGTTATCGAGTAGTAGTTTTACTACTGACAACAGATGCTCCTTGTGTTCTTCAGCGGTTTGGGAGAACACAAGAATGACATCAATATATACTACAACATATTCTAAATGTCCAAATATGGAATTCATCCACTTTTGGAATACTTGTGGAGCATTTTTTAATCCAAAGGGCATAACCAGCCACTCGAAATGTCCCTGCGGATAACTGAATATTGTTAACTCAATGGATGATTTATCAGAAAGTTTTATTTGCCAAAAACCAGATTTAGCATCAAACTTACTATAAAACTTAGCTCCTTGTATTTGTTTTATTAGATTTTCTGCTGAAGGGATAAAATACCCATCAAATTTAGTGTAGCTATTTAACTTTCTATAATTAATAACCATTCTAACTTTTCCTCTTTTAATCTCAGCATGATTCCTAACTAGGAAAGCCGGAGAGGAATGAGTACTAGAACTTTTTTGTATTTTTTTGTATTAGTTTTAGACGAAGTAACTCGTCTATCTGCTTAGCAAATTCCTCCTTATCTGAAGGAGATACCATTATGCTATTGACTCGTACCTTGGAGTCTTTATGCATGTCTAAGAGCTCAATTTTGCAAAATCGAGGAGCTTTGTCAAACCATTTTAATGGATTGTCAGAATATAATGGCTCTAACATTCCATGGATAACCTTATGAAAATTATTTTCCGCAGGAAGTGTATATGTACAAATTTTTTCTTTTTTCTTTCTCGTCGTTCGTATTAGTATTATCACCACGCTGTGCTGCGTGTGGCTTATAGATATCAGCCATATGTATATTGAATGAGATACGAGGTATAGACATGCCATCAATGTCTATATAATGTTTATTAAATGGAGGATAATGGTGTAGATTATCCATACCCAGTAGACAATCACAATCAAACTCCTTAGGTAATAAGGTAAACGTAAAGTCAAATGTTTAGAATTTCCAAGTATATCCTGTAGTTGGACAGGAATATTAGTTTTATAATTTACTTGGACTTGTCTTCCCATAAAGTCGTTTAAACCGACATGGCCTCTCGACCTTGATACGTAGGTATTCAGGTATAAATATTTCTTGTAATACACTAGCCTCAGCTTCTGTATCGAGGAGGGCATGGATAGTTAATTCTTTATACCCTGGTATATGTAAAGTCAAGGGTATATAAATATGATATTGTGGAGCCGTCTTTAAATCATAAGTTGTCCTGATCATTAATTCGAGACTTGAGTAATTCTTCCAATTCAGGAATATGATCTAAAGCTATTTTAAGCCAATCGATATCATCATCGATTCGCTCAAAGTCCAGGCTCACAATGTCCAGGGATGTACTGGCAAGTTCAAGGTCCAGTTCATCATCCATAGTGAGATCTATGTGATCTTCAGGAAGTAATTCAATCGTGATTTTTTTCAACCTCTTTATTTATTAGTCGACAGGTTGAGGCATTTTTCCCTCGAAGGGTAGCCTTTTTCCCGGCTGACTGATTCATTTTATGATACATGCGAATATGCTCCATGAGACAACGTAAAGTATTGTCCAGCTGTCGCATGACAAGAGTCCTATAATTTGATTTTATAGGATAATCGCATTTTATAATTTCTTTGTATTTACTAGTAATACAAAACATTTATAAGCCTCTTTAATTTGGATAGCATTAAACTCAGTATGCCTTACTTTTTTTGTACTCATTAGGCAAGATCTGAGTTTGTTCCCGTATTCGGGATAATGGTGTTTGTACCACTAGATTTTCTCTATTTAGTTTTGTTTGATCTCATATTAATTTGGTCCTTCCTTCTACAGGACAATCACTAATACTAGCTCTATGAGAATATTCATCGACTGGCAATTGATGTGTACCAAGATGACTCATGGAGTTAGATCGTGATATTCTCACTGTATTGGAAGACGAGGATTCTTCATCCTGAATAGATCGTCGGTTATTTACAACCGTAGATATTGTATTTTCCGATGCAATGAAGTACTCGGTAGGTACTTTGGTTTTTGGTTTAAGAGATTTTACAAACAACTGCATTTCGTTGTCTAATCTCAAATGTTCTAATTTAACTAATCTCGGTTGAATGGTTTTACCCACTCCGACCTCAAATAGTTTGACCAAATGTTTGGGAGTAATGGACTTGAATGTAGGCGTATCATTCAAGGCCATACAATGTTCTCATTGTATTCCCAAAACTTTGGAGGCTGTCTCAGAGGGACTTACTAGCTGTCAGGAGAGGACGGCCCAGTTTCGCATGGTGCGCCGACTCAAGGCTACGAAGAAGGCTCTACGGAGTTGGGTGAAAGGGTTGCCCAAGTCTACCTTAGAAGATAAGGAGATGGAGCTGCGGGCTATCCAGCAGGACATGCAATCTAACATGCTTAATGGTGACCTGGCGGCGAGAGAGAAGGAGCTGATCGGAGAAGTCAACATCTTGCGGCTGCAGAAGGAGATTAGCACGGCTCAGCGTGCCAAATGATCCTGGCTCAAGGACGGCGACCGTTGTTCCAAGTTCTTCTATGATGTCATCCGAACCAGACAGCATAGGAATCACATCTTCCAGCTTCTTGATGTGGATGGCAACCTTGTGGGAGAGCCGGCTGAGATCCAGGACGAGGCTGTCAGGTACTACTCTGAGTTATATTTCCAGACTGACTACTTGTCTGTGTTCCCAGAGATTGTTACGAAGAGATTGGTGACTCCGTATATAAATAGCATTCTTCTTGCCCCTGTTACTTTGGAGGAGGTGGAAGCTATTGTCAAGTTGGCGGATCCCAACAAGGCTTCCGGACCGGATGGTTTTAGCAGTGGGTTCTACAAACGCCACTGGGACACTCTGAAGTATCAGGTCTTGGAGGTGGTGCAGGAATTCTTCACCAAAGGAAAGCTGCTGAAAGAGTGAACCACACTTTCCTGACCTTGGTACCAAAGAAGGAGGGAGCGACAGCATTGGCAGATTTCAGACCTATCGCGTGCTGTAATTATCTTTATAAGATAATTACGCACCTTATATGCCGGCGGATGGAGGGGATCATGCAGGACTTGGTATCTCCGAATCAGGCTGCGTTCATCAAGGGGAGGTCGATCGCTGAGCACAGCCTCCTGGCTCATGAGATGGTGAGGGACTTTAGCAAATCCGGAGGGGAGAAAGCATGTGTGAAACTGGACCTGAGGAAGGCGTATGACATGGTCAATCGGGACTTCCTCTGTCATCTGATGACCGCCATGGATTTCGAGGACCACTGGGTTGCATTGATCCGGGAGAGTATTACATCCCCCTTTCTCTGTCCTCATCCAGGACATTCCTTATGGGTACTTCCAGAGCAATCGTGGGCTTAGGCAAGGTGACCCCCCGTCCCCTTACCTGTTCACGCTTGTCATGGAATACTTCACATGTCTGATGGACCTGACAGTGCACCGTGGGAGACTGGTCCCATTGTTTCGGAGGGTGGATCCCCAGTTACCCACCTTATATATGCAGATGATCTCTTGGTGTTTATTCAGCCATCGACGGAGGGTATGCAGACGCTTGCGGAGATTATGGGAGAGTTGAATTCCCTCTCGGGCCTTCAGATGAACAGAGAAAAGAGCAGGGTGTACTTCAGCTCCCTATGTCCTCAGAAGGAGGAGCGGGCCGATGTGCTGGGAATCGAGAGGAGTGATCTTCCGGTGCGATATTTAGGAGTGCCTCTCACAGTCAACTATACGCGGGATCAGGACTGCCATAGTCTGGTGGAGTACGTCCAGAGGAGAGTGGAAGGTTGGCAAGCCGCCGGTTTCATTTGGAGGACGCATCGAGCTCGTCGATCGGTAATTTCGGCTGTGGCTCATTTCTGGCTGCAATCCATCCTCCTCCATGTTGCCACTGTTAGGAAAGTGGAGCGATCTGTGCAGATTTCATTTGGAGGGGAATATGCATGCGATCTCCTGGAAGCAACTCTGTCGACCCAGGAAGGAGGGAAGAGTGGGGCTCAGGCTGTTGCTGAAGATTAGGGAGACCTCGCTCTTAAGCTGGCATGGAGATTCATCAACGGAGGGTCTCTCTGGGCTGACTGGATGCACAACAGATACGTGAAGCAGGAACTTTGGACGTGTGCTACTGACAACAATCACTCAGTCACTTTCAAGACTGTCTTGAGACACAGGGGGGTTCTCAAATCTACAATCCGGAAGGTCATGAAAGATGGGTCTGGAACGGACCTCTGGCGGGATCCTTGGATAGATCGGCTTTCGCTATTGGACATCAGGGGAGCCTCGATACATCAGGAGGACAGGCGTGGTCTGACGTGTAGTCGTATCATTCGCGACGGAAGTGGAGGCCGGAGTCTTATCGGTTTACCGAGGAGCTGGGTGGGATCATTAGTACTATTGCCATTGATCCGGACTTGCCTGCTGATCGGTGGATTTGGGAGCCGATAGGAGCAACTCCGGAAACTGGGGAGTTCCAATTCCGGAGCTGCTACAACCTCATCCGGTGCACCTTTCCTCAGAGTTCTGACTACGAGTTCGTATGGTGCAAGGGTCTGGCCAGGAAGATGCAGCTTTGTGTCTACAAGCTTCTACTGGGCCGTCTTTTGACTAGGGATCGTCTGAGTTCGTTTGGAGTGCCGGTTCCAGATCCCAAGTGTGTGCTTTGCAGTCTGGAGAATGAATATATAGGGCACATTTTCTTCGAGTGTGCCCTGACATGGCATATCTGGTCTGAGCAGAGTAGAGCATTGGGTGGGGTGCGACTCCGAGATGGGAATTGGGAACATCATCACTGTGCTCCGGGATAGCAGAAGTCGAGGGCAAGACTGGTTCTGGACCGCCAGAGTTCGATTGGCGGCCTCAGTTTGGCATATATGGCGGGAACGAAACCGTCGATATTTGAGGGGCTGGTCACCCCTCCGGTAGGCATTCTCCATAACATAGAGTTTGATGTAAATGCTATGGGGAATTGATGAGTGGGAGTCCCACTTGGATTATATGTTGTAAGATTATTGCATTGCTTTTGGAATAAAATTTACCCTTTTCCAAAAAAAAAACAAAAAAAATATCATAGTCTCCTTTGTTAGAGAAATCTTAAACTATGAAGATTTGTTAGAGAAATCTTAAACTACAAATTTCAATCTCCATTAAAACCTTTTGTCCTTACACATAAGGATTACTCCAATTTTTGCATTTCTATTCATCTATCTAGAAGATCTCCTTCTTCTACAAATGTTGTCTTTATGTTCAAGGACTCAACAATTTATGAGCAATTACAAGGAACACAAGGGAAGTGTTGTATAAGACTCAAAATAGGATAAGGGTCTCATGTATGAAAAGGATAAAGATGGATAATTATTTAGAATGGGATCTCCTGCATAATATATTCTTCTATATTTATTCCATACTGGGCATTATGGGACACTACAAGATATTAGCATTATGGAATCCAAATTCTAGTTAGTATATGCTAATATATTTAGGTTTGAGTTGGATGTCCTATATATGATACTAGTAATCTCGATGTTGAGCTTATGAAATTTCTCATATATATATATATATATATATATATATATATATATATATATATATATATATGAAAGAAGGTAATTGTGGCGAACGCTCCCACCGGAAATCGATCTCATGACCACTCGGGCCGCATGCATCTCTCTTAACCACTAGGCTAGAGGTCATTTTCCATATATAACTTGGCTCTGAAGGACTTACAACTCGGACAATTAACCCGCTCCACTGGTCCGAAGGCCCTGCACCGTTGTCACCCATGGGACACCGCCCCCAATTCCACCATTTATTTATTAAATGGAGGAAATAATACACTACTACCCTGATTCGAACCTGGAGAGATAGGGCGAAAGCCTTCCACCTCAGGCACCTGAGCTATATATATATATATATTATATATATATATAATTATATATATATATATACACTAGTCTAGCAAATGACCTCTAGCCTAGTGGTTAAGGGAGATGCATGCGGCCCGAGTGGTCAGGAGATCGATTCCCGGTGGGAGCGCTCGCCACAATTACCTTCTTTCAATATATATATATATACTAGTCTACATGTACGTGCAAAGCACGTATTTTAATTAGAATATCATAAGGTCAACTGTCTTTTTTTATCTTTTTCAGGTGACTATTCATGTGTTTGTACTTCTTTTTACAATGCCAAGAGATTCGAAGTACAATTTTGTTTTTGTTTTTTTTAAATTTTCTATTGAGAATAATAACCTTTGGAAAATTGTAAGGACATAAAAATTTATACCATTAGAACATGAAGAGTTGTATGGAAAATTGATATAGCATGCAAACTTTATTGCTTTGACTCTTAAACATAAATGACATGCAAGTTGACATAATAACATCATGTTTATAAAATACTCAAGGGTATTTTAGAAATTCAAAAGTTTCACCACTAAGTTTTTCTATTATATAGTAGAATAGATATATAGGAAATGATAATAATGTCGAACGCTCCCACTAGGAATCGATCTCCTGACCACTCGAACCGCATGTCTCACCATTACCACTAGCCCAAATGGTTAGTGTGGAGACATGTGGCCCTTGTGAGCAGAGTTCGAATCCCAGTGATCCTTTTTTATATTGACATATATTATACGCATATATATTATACGTGTGCATATTCCTAGTCATTTCATATACCTCCTATCTTGTGACCATGATCCTTCTTTATTGTTTTATATTTTGGTGGGAAACACTTCTATTGATAATCCTTACATATAAGTTAATCCTTACATATAATAATCCTTTATCATTTTATGTTTTGGTAGAAAACACCATTTCGCTTTATTATATAGATAATATTTACATATAATTTATGGAAAGCATCTTTCATATAATAAAGAAAAAACCAATTCTATTCCAATAAGGATTCTTATTCCATGGTTATCCAAGGAGTTCTCCTATTTGGATTAAGACTCACTAGTATTAATAATTATAGAACCGGGTTGAGAAATTTAAAAAGACAAAAAAGAAAACAAAAAGTTTTACGAGATCAATTCAGAAGGCCATCTAACTTCAACTTCAAGTGAAGAACATCACCTTCAAGGCGGCTGCGGTGGTGGCGGGGACAACTTTGGAGTATCTTTGTAGAATTGGTGAACGTTCTTGTAATCTTGTATTTTTTTAGTTAGAGAGTTGGTAATTGGTATCTTGTAATCTTGTAACTTTTTTAGTTAGAGTTGGTGAGTTTGTTAGTGTATTTGAGGTGGATTTAGTTCCTCCATAGCTTTTGAACCTCAGTTTCCCTTCTATCGCATGCTCATGGACATAGCATAGTTAGATGAACCACATTAAATTTCTGGTGTGCTTTATTTATTTTTTTGTCTATTTCTCTATCTTATCGGTGTTTTGGGTACCGATCTAGATTCCGCACAAAAGAAGGAAATCTGAACATATTTTGATTTCATATGTGATCAAAAGATCTGATGATTTGAACACATTACCCTAACCGCTTCTCCCCAACACCAAACACCCAGGGAGAGAGAGTGTGGTTCATCCTTAGCCACCTCCCCCTTGCTCCTACTCTCATGGCTCCTTATCCTCCGCTCCTCAAACTTCTCCCTTCTTCAACTTAGAATACTGCTTGATTTTCTTCCATCACCATCTCCTTTCTTCTTCTTATCTTTCTTCAGTCCAACCCAACCAGGGTTGTCGGGGTCTTGCCAGCTCACCTCTAATCCCCCTCCGATCTTTTTTTTCTGGCTTCCCCTCCCATGACCGCTTCCCATGTGTAGATCCGAACGTCACGACTGTTAGGTTTATATCTTCTATTAGGAAAGCTACTTATGTATATCTGATTATATTCAATCAAAATCTATACGGACATGACTGTTCCTCTGTGTAGTTTCGAACATCTACACATCATGACTGTTAGGTTTTTTTTTGTATTAGGAAAGTTAGTTATGTAATTGATCTAATAAGATTTAATCAGAATATATTCAGATTAGGTTTTAGTGAAGTTAGTATCATGTTTATTCATATATCAACATAAAGGTACAAACATAGAGAAATGTTCTAAAGTTACAACTGCAAGGCTGATTCAGAGTTTGAGAGTTTTACCTCCTGTAACTGTATTCAGATAAAGTAAATAAAGTTTCTAAAGTTTGATAGTAGAGGTAGGTACTTTATCTGTGTGTTTGAGATTCTGTCTGTATTCCCATTTATGTTCATCTTTCCTTCAATACAGGACTCCTCTTTTTTCTCCCAATTTGGCATCAATTACTTTCAATTAATGGTCGCCAAGTTGATGTTTTCTTTTGTTCTCTTTCATTCAATTTGGATTGAGTATGTAATATCAATTCATTGCCTCGTATTTGTGCTTTCATTATATGCTTATAAACCTTTGATTTTGTGATAAAACTTGGCCTCACCAAGCTTCCGATATAAAAAGATTTAATGATTTCTGCAGTTACAGGCTAAGTATGTCCCCAAGAAATAACTTCATGTTAGCAAGAGCAGAGGAAATTGGTCATAGTGTCTAGACCAACTTCAAGATCATGGGTTCCAACCAAAGGTTTGTGTGTCAATGTATGAGTGGGGACGAAAAGGTATGCTTGTGTGGTGATTGGGGATGGGGGTTGGAGTGTTGTGTGTGTGTGTGTATAGTAGGGGGCCTGCGGGTTGGTCATAACACCATATTGGTTACAGGATAGGACCATGACATGTTCGTTTGGGGTCGCACTAAGTATACATGCAAACCATATTGGTTACAGATAAAGACGTTATGACAATCATAGAACAGAAGAATAGTGATGTCAGAACTATATAAAACTGCTAACTTATTATCAGTTCATAATTTTCTTATTGAAAGAATCATATAATTTACCATAGTCCTAGAACGAGTGAGGAATAATCCGTAGTGTACATTATCTAACATAAATATATAAACAAGGTGCTATACAACATCCACTACTTACCTTTAACCCAGATTGGAGGAGCTCGAGTGCTATTGGCTATAAGCAGTGCCATTGCGATGTCTTCACAGTTTCTATAAGAAATAAAATCATAAAAGTGAATAAATAAATATTTAAATCCTTCTCAGGAGAAGCGTATCGAGACTAGACCTTTCCCTGGTTACGTAATTGTGAATCGAGGAAGGCATTTTGTAAGTGTATAGGTCCAAATATTTTCGGTGAAAAAATGCTGCTTTTGAGAGAATTATACTGTAAGTACCCATCCACCATACTGACCACCAACCTCCATATTTGTAGTATGTCACACCACCCTTCTGCATGGCAAGAAAATGACTTTGAACTGTTGTGATTACAAATAAAATTCCAAAGACAATTATATATACTAGTAATGTGCGCGTAAAAGAAATATTAAAAAAATAAAATATAAATTTATTATAAAAAAATGTCATTCTTAGAAATTGAACTCCAGCAATCATGGGAAATAACTTCAATCTTAACCACTTGAGTTAGAGTTTAATTATAAATATATCATATTAGGTAAATGGTTGGTTAACATTTTTTTTTTCTTTTAAATAATAAGTGGAGTATTTAGGTAGTTATTTTCTTATTAATTTTTTAATTCATTTGAATGATGATATACATATGGCTTAGACGGCTCATTTTTTGAGCCGTTTCTAAGCCCATTATATATATGTGTGTGTGTGTGTGTGTGTGTGTGTGTGTGTAAGCCCATTATATATATATATATATATATATATATATATATATATATATATATATATATATATATATATATATACGTGTGTGTGTGTAATAAATAATTTTCATTTCAATATATATAACAAAGCACCCTAACTCTAGAAGCTAGAAGGTGGAGACATAACCCATCGTGACTTGGTGGGTTCGATTCCAAGGGGATTATGTCCTATATATATATATATATATATATATATATTGAAAGAAGGTAATTGTGGCGAACGCTCCCACCAAGAATCGATCTCCTGACCACTCCGGCCGCATGCATCTCTCATAACCAGTAGGCTAGAGGTCATTTGCATATATATATATATATATATATATATATATATAAACTAATTTCATCACAAACATTCAAAACCATTAAAATGCAAGGGAGGATGACAAATGATATCAGCATATTTCTGATACATGTTGGAAAATGTGAATGTATATTTGTTATAATAATAATATCAATTTTATCTATCAACGAATCTATGAAAAGGTGTACGAATCTTTTCATTGGAAAAGGTGTACGAATCTATTTATTAGAAAGGTGTGCCCTTTCCATCGTGTCTCTTTATTTCTATAAATACACATGTGTTTGGAGCATTCATTCAATTTATCCATATTGCATTAGTTAGTCTAAGAGAGAGAGACAACCAACGTTGCTTCGACGAGTTCCTACGGTGTGAAGTGCTGCTACCAAAGGAAAGAACCGTTGTATCCTGGGAGACTAATCGCCATTAAACCGTAAGCACCAGTGTAGGGCGAATATTGTCTTAAGGACATTGAACCAAGTTCTAAGCCTCGGTATCATTTTATTTATTTTACTTATATTTTAATTTCAGAGTCTAAATACAGAGTTTGAGAATTTATACTAACAATACTGTAGAAAATAATGGTTGGATGATTTTACTGATGGACTACTTCACTACTTATAGGGAGTCTAGCTCCTCTACATACTACATATTCCGATGTGGGACTAAAAGTCCCTTATTGATTCTCAACACTCCCCCTCAAGATGGGCGATAGATATTGATCATCCCCATCTCGTTACATAGCTTCGACAGACTTAATGGACTAAGACCCTTAGTCAGACAGTCTGCAACTTGTTCTTCTGAGCGGACATGGTCAATCTTCAGTATCCCTTGTTCCAGCTTCTCCTTGATGAAGAATCGATCAATCTCGATGTGCTTCGTTCTGTCGTGCTGAACTGGATTGTTAGCTATACTTATTGCAGCTTGACTATCGCTCAGAAGACGCAATGGTGCTCCATTATCCAGCTGCAATTCTGTCAGCAATGCTTTCACCCACAGCAACTCTGACACTCCCAGAGCCATTGCTCTGTATTCTGCTTCAGCTGTCGACCGTGCTACCACTGACGGTTTTTTGCTTCTCCATGAGACCAGATTTCCTCCTACAAAAACACAGTATCCCGTGGTAGACCTTCTGTCGTCTATGCAGCTCGTCCAGTCTGCATCACAGTATCCCTCAACTTCTATGCATCCATTCTTCTTGAAACCATAGCCCCTTTCCCGGCGTTCCTTTCAGATATCTCAGGATCTGAAATACTGCTTCCATATGACCCTTTCTTGGATCATGCATGTAGCGACTCACTACACTCACCGCAAATGAGATATCAGGGCGAGTGTGCCCCAGATAAATCAATCTTCCTACAAGTCGTTGATATCTTTCACGATCAACTGGCTCTTCTGCTTCTGCTCCCAACTTGCACTTCTGGTCAATTGGAGTGACTGCTGCTTTGCATCCCAGCATCCTTGTCTCCTTCAGCAGATCTAGTGCGTATTTTCTCTGTGAGAGAACAATTCCTTGTTCGCCTTCACACACCTCGATACCTAGAAAGTACCTCATCGCTCCTAAATCCTTCACCTCAAACTCCTTCGCGAGTTTTGACTTCAGCTTAGTGATCTCGACTTCATCATCACCTGTGATCACTATATCATCCACATATACAGCAAGTATAGTGATGTGGCCTCTTGCATGCTGGAGGAAGACCGTATGATCTGCATTTGTTTGACGGTATCCCATGCCTGTAACAGTCTTTCTGAATCTGTCAAACCAGGCTCGAGGAGATTGCTTGAGCCCGTATAGCGACTTCTTCAGTTTACACACCTTTCCTTGCGACGTCCCTCCGTTTGATTCCGTCGCGTAGCACCCTGGCGGGAGCTCCATGTACACTTCTTCTTGTAGGTCCCCATGAAGAAAGGCATTCTTCACATCCAGCTGGTATAGCTTCCACCCATAGTTCGCTGCAATGGAGACCAGAGTTCTCACGGTACTCATTTTTGCTACTGGGGCAAATGTCTCATCATAGTCTATGCCATATGACTGTGTGAATACTTTTGCAACCAACCTCGCCTTATACCGCTCTACTTTTCCTTCTGGCGTCTCTTTCACTGTGTACACCCATTTGCATCCCACTGCTTTCTTCCCTTTGGGTAATGGAACCAGCTCCCATGTCTTATTTTTCTCCAGTGTCCCAAGTTCTTCCATCATTGCAGCTTTCCACCTTGGATCTTTCTTTGCTTCCTGCCAACACTTGGGCAACGAAGTAGAGTCTAACGATGCAATGAAGGCTCGATAATTCGAAGAAATGTTAGAATAAGACAAGAAGTTGGCAATGTCATGTTCATAATCATCAAAACGACTAGGAGCCTTACCCGCATTGATGCGAGAAGATCTTCTTAAGGGAGCAATAGGTGGTGGAGAGATCATACCATCCGAGTCGGAGAGACCCGCATCAGAATCCGAGTGATTCAGTGCGGGGGCAACATCTTCAAGAGTTGGAGCAGGAGTAGACGAGGGACTTGGTACAGTAGGCACAGGGCACGGCATAGGCACAGTACTGGACTTCTGTTGTCTCCTTCTGTAGACTTGGAGCTCCTTTTTCCTTGTCTGCTGCTCCCCCTGCGTAACATATGTATCTTCTTCTTCATTCTCTGTATCTGAGTTACTGTGCTCTCCCCCTTTCGTCCAGTTTTTTACAACCGGACACGGAACCGATCCGACGACCACATTTGGGCTTATTATCTCCCCCTCACATCGAACACCACCTGTGTTAGATGTGTCACCAAATGCTGAACCTTCATCCGAACCATAATATGGTTCGAGTTCTCTGAATGTAACGTCCATGCTGACAAACATCTTCCGCTCGACTGGACTCCAACAGGCATATCCCTTCTGAGTCGCCGTGTAACCGACAAAGACACATTTAACTGCTCTAGGATCCAGTTTGCCAACGTCGGGCCTATTATCTTGGACAAAGCACACACATCCAAAAACTTTTGGTGGAACAGTGTATGTAGTTGCCCCAGTAAGCATCTCCAATGGTGTCTTCCAGTCCAATACTTGAGACGGCATTCTGTTGATGAGATACGAGGCCGTCAAAATAGCCTGCCCCCATAAGTGCTTCGGGACATTCATAGCCAGCATCATCGTCCGTGCGACTTCCAGCAGGTGTCTGTTCTTTCGTTCAGCCACACCATTTTGTGCCGGAGTATAAGCACATGAAGTTTGATGTAGTATTCCATGGGTGGAAAAATACTCAGCAACCTGCTTATTAGTATACTCCGTCCCATTGTCAGACCGGAAACACTTAATTTTAACGCCATATTGTGTTTCCACCCGGCGATGAAAGTCCCGAAAAGCCTCAAGGACGTCACTTTTATTCTTCATAAGGTAGACCCATGTCACGAGGGTATAACAGTCAATGAAGGTGACGAACCATCGAAAACCGTTAATTCCGGTTGTAGGACAAGGGCCCCATACGTCCGAATGTATCATGTCAAAAGCAGCTGAACTCCTATTCCCCGAGCTTACATACGAGCTTCTGGTATGTTTTCCCAACTCACAAGCATCACAAAATAACTTCTCTTTATCAGCCCTTTGATATAAGGACGGATACATTCGACTAATAACTTGAAAAGAGGAATGACCGACACGCTGGTAGTGGAGTAGCAAGTCGGCTTCAACACTGCGACAGGAAGCTTCTGGTGGTGTGTCTGCTACCAAGGATGCCAATGCGTTGTCCAGTCCAGTCCTGTCTAAATACCACAGCCCCTTATGCCATGTGTCAGTCCCAAGTCGTCGTCCTGTCCCCTTCTCCTGAAAAGTCACCTTAGGGATGTCAAAGGAAACAGTACAGTTAAGATTAAGTATAATAGCACTAATGGATAAAAGATTGACAGAAAAAGATGGAGCATGTAAGACATTGGTTAGAGTGATGGAAGGGGTGCATGCGACAGTGCATGTACCCACTACAGGTCTGGATGTACCATCAGCGGTTTGAATACTCTCCGACAATGGTAGCTGAGTATAGTCCTGAAACGCACCACGGGATCCCGTGACATGGCGAGATGCCCCAGAGTCCATTATCCATCCTGGCTGATGGACAGATGCAAGAGCACGTGCAGAATCACCGGTGCCGGTTTGGGCAAAGTAAGTGATGTGATCTCCCGAGGTCGAAGACGCCCCAGGACTGTCGGCCGAAACCAGCTTTGTGTCTCGCAACTTCTCAAGGAACTCCCTCTCAAGCGGGGTTATTTCAGCCAGTAGATTCTCTCCCCCTTCCTCCACCAGATTCGCTTTGTGTCCTCCCCGTCTACCAGCATATCCTCCTCTATTACCCCGTCGGCCGCCACGACCCCGTCCTCGATCAGTAGACTGATTTTGCAAGGGTTTTAGACAAAATCGGATGTAATGTCCGGAGTCACCACAATTGTGGCAAACACCACCAACAGATGGAGTTTGATTGAAGGCAGCAAGGGCAGACTTTTCAACCTCGGCTCGCTCCCCCTGGTAGGATCCCTTGTTGGGCATCAACTTCAGTCAAGCTTCTTCCTGTGTCATGACGGCTATAGCTTCTTCCAAGGTCGGAAGCGTGGATTGGGATAGGAGGATATTTTGTCTCTGCTCAAATACAGGGTGTAGTCCCTTCAGGAATTTCATCATACGCTGCCGCGAAATATAAGCAAGGAACGTCTGAAAGTACTTCGCGAATGCCGGTTCGACTTGTGCATCTTCCATCCCAAGAGGATCATAATGATCTAGATCAGACCAGTACTTCTTCAACAGGGCTGCGTACTCAGAGATGGTACGTTCGTCTTGGGCCACCCTATCGAGTTCATCTTGCAGTTGAAAGACTCGCATAGGATTGCCGGAACCGGAGTACATATCTTTTAGAGTCCGCCATATATCAGCAGCAGCCTCCATTGTCTCGACATTGCCCAACACCTGGTCGGTTAATGAGGCAGTCAACCACCCAACCACTACGTTGTTGACAATCTCCCAAACAGCAAACTCCTTTGCGGAGTGATCGGCTGGCGCCTTGGCTTGGCCATTGACATAGCCAACCAAGCCACGTCCCTTCAGCGTCCGCATCGCCTGCCGCGACCACTTCAAGTAGTTGGACGTTCCTTCCAACTTCGTCTCCAGCTTCTCCAATTTCCCCATTTTGTAAGGTGACGGATCCACATCAGTATGGATCGCACGTGGGGTTGCCTCAGTTAATCTCTTTGATAAGATATCATCAACCAAGGCCTTCATCTCTTCGGCCGTCAGTTTGCCACTGATCGAATCCATGCCTTCTTCAACTGTGAACCCTATTCGTCGTCTACTTCGGCTTCTTCGACGTCGGAGTCGGCAACTTCCCCAACGTCGTCGTCTTCTCCGTCTTCGTCGTCATCGTCGTTTCTTCGACGTCACAGACTTTACGAATGCGCTACTAACATGGCCAGCACCGGCGCGCGCATGTAAAGTGAACACGTCAGGACACCAGAGAAGACATGATCAGTCTCTATAGAGATCCCGATGTGAAGAAGGAATAACAAATAAAGCATTTGTTAGTTCCAAACGGCGTAAGCGATGATCAGAGTTGGTACAAATAAAGTATTTGGCAGCCGTCTGTCTTCGAAATACGCCTTTTTTTGTATAAAGACGGCTATGGTTATGGTTAGGGTTTGGATGGGCTGCTAGGGCTAGGGTTAGGGTTTCCATTACAGGAGAGGGAGGAGGGGGGGGAGGGAGGGTGCTGGAGCGGGGGGCGGGAAGGTGCTGGAGAGGGGCGGGAGGGGGGAAGGGTCGGGGGGGGGGGGGGAGGGGCTGCTCCGGGGGGGGGGGGTCGGGGTGGGGGGGGGGGGGGACTGCTCCG
This sequence comes from Iris pallida, assembly GCA_029216955.1. Classification (NCBI taxonomy): domain Eukaryota; kingdom Viridiplantae; phylum Streptophyta; class Magnoliopsida; order Asparagales; family Iridaceae; genus Iris; species Iris pallida. Next base: position 8,178,390 of record JANAVB010002395.1, on the reverse strand, counting down.
GGGAAGGGTCCGGGGGGGGGGGGGGGGTTGGGGGGGGGGGGGGCGGCTAAATTTTTTTTTTTTTTTTTTTGGAGAGAGAGAGAGAGAGAGAGAGAGAGAGAGTTATGGCTCTGATACCATGTAGAAAATAATGGTTGGATGATTTTATTGATGGACTACTTCACTACTTATAGGGAGTCTAGCTCCTCTACATACTACATATTCCGATGTGGGACTAAAAGTCCCTTATTGATTCTCAACAAATACCTTCACTAGGGGAACCAACAGTGGAGTACTATTGGTTAAAGCATATCACTGAAACTACATCTACAAAAAGGCCCCAGCCATATATAAAACTCCAAGGGATAACAAGCAATATATGAATACCTTACAATAGAATTGGGTTATAAGTGATGCGTTAACAATGCCCACTTCAGCTTACACAGTTTGTAAGTTTACAAGTAAAACACGGATGATGAATGTTTGAGGGTTTATAAAAGGAGCTGCATTCTGAAGTTATAAATAGTGCACTAAGAGATTCAGAAGAAAATGCAGGCTAATAATGCCTTAAGAAAAGGGTCCATAATAATATTCAGATGTGCTTTTTGTTCTTATAGAATATCATATTGCATCTCACAACAATTATTGGAACAATGATAGGAAAGCACATGCAACCTCTTTTGGTGTTACTCATATTACGGAATTATGGAATGAAGTCTTGCTAGAGAATATGGAAGGATCACACATACACTTCAACTGTCCAATCTTCAACACAATCCGTAGAACTTTCTTCGTGCTCTGTCTTTATTTATCTGAGTTATCCAATTTCCAATCATCTAAATAATATCTGAGATGAAGCAAATGTAATGATTGATAATGAAGCCAGTGGGTTTTATTTCTTGATGTGAAGATTCCTGCTGGTAGCGGTCTAATTTACTTAGTGGGATAGTCGTAGGCTGCCAACATTATGCTTTGTCATGCTAGACTAAACATTTCTCTTCTAAAAGTTTGAACATTGTTATTACAAACTATTTCTGAACTACTCAAATAATTTCAATTTTTTTTTTGACCGAAAGTTGCAAACATTCACCATGTTCATTAAAAAGAGAGTAAATGAAACATACAAACATGAAGGTCTCACTATCTCCAGTGTACACATACTATACAAACCGTGTCAATTGTTTAAGCAAACAAAGAACACGTATCTCTATTCAAAGACTATGTATTATTTCATCTAGTTCATTCTTACCGATTGTGTCCTCCTGCAGCTTGTTTGAAGCGTGGAAGATATTCAAAGAATTGTCACTCTCTTTATAAACTAATCGAAATCAACTTTGAAAAAAAAAAAAAAAAGATCAGAACTTTTAGATTTGATGAAAAAGAAGTCCATACTTTTAGATTTGATGACACAAACAGCTCTCAAATGGCTGTTGAACATCTTTCTTTAAACGGTATTTCGACTACAATATCAAAACAGCTCCTTTTATTCTCTCTTTCACTTTTCTATTCCTCTCTATTCTAATTTATAATATCCTATTCATTAGAGGATCCTTGATCTCTCTTCTACACTTATAAGCCTCTCTCATATACCGAACCCCCAAACTTCTCTCCTTTTATTCAATGCCACAGTGCGAGACCTATGCCTATTTCAACTCCCTTTTCTCTAACTTGATGCGAACCAAGACCACCACCCTTGATATAATGTACCACCATCCGACTTAACCACCAAGTCAACAAATGGGAAACAAATATTTGCTTAAACTTCACAAACCATCTTACAATAGTTGATAGGAAATAAAGTATTATAATACTAGTGGCCGTGTTTATAGAGAACAACAACATTATTTCGAATACTATTTGAACCAGGGCATCAGGCACCCTCAAACAGAAACCTCGCTTTTATTGAGAAACAAAGGAACCCTTCCTTTCTCTTTTATCACTCTACAACTTTTAGGTCACGTATTAAAGTATGTTGCTTAGGTAAGTAACAGAACAAGGAGAAAGAAGAAATAACTACAAGTGCTTGTGATAAAGAACCGGTCCAAAGTCTGAAAAGAAATGAGAAACTCAGACGAGATGTGTAACACAACATCCAGCAAACCTCCAACTTCACAGTACTTTTGAATCTGCATACTGGGAGAAGTAGGCTTAGAGGAGATTACTTATGTCTTACTATTGCAATGTTAGGTAAATATTTTATTTCTGTTTTTTTCCCTTCCAATTATGGCCTCCATAAAGGGCTAATTTCTCGATAGCTTCATAAAAATGGTTTTTGAGGTCATGAATTGTAAATTACAAGGAGTATTACTGGATGGCATCACATCTTTGTTCATATATAGGGAGCCACAACATCAGCTGCCCTAGAATATCATGAACTTCTACTTATGATGAGCGCACCAGTAGATGTAACAACTGGATTCACAAATTCATATTCCTATTAATGTCTAAATATAGTCTTCAAAAGAGAAAACATAACACCATATAATGTGGTTAACTGGTTATGTTCAATCACCTTTCTTTGTCTAGATCCTTTCCAACTATTATAGGAAAACTTTGCATGGCTGCTCTACTGTTTCACAAGCTTAAATTGCACCAACTTCAAGATAGCTTGTCGGCTTGCCTGCCAAACACTGCTCGGGCATAATAATCTTGAATCAAGTCCATTTCTTAGCAGTTTGTTCAATCTTAAACTAGAATCTTCTCAACTTAGAGTTGTCTTCCATATCTGACCCATTTTGATTGGGAAAATGATGAAATAATAAGGTGATGGTTTTATACAATTGCATCATAGCTATGATGCAAGGGCACAAGTATGATAAGACACAAACCATAGTTTGACCAGGACAGAGTATCGTTTTGGCGTTTCCTAGTGCATATCTTTTAGTGTCCTTGTCGGACATGGTATGGTTTTCAGAGTTTTTGTGCTGCTTCCTAGCATTATAGAGAAACTATGTGGAAATTGTTGGCCTCCAAATTTTAAAATAACCATTAAATATGAAGTATTACAATGTCCTTGTGATTCCTTGAATAAAACATAATGCCTACTGAAACTTGCACATTCTACCACTTTGAGCAATAACTAAAGAACAAACAAGAACAGAGATCAAATTTAGATTCTGTTATCTACACATTGTGAAGTATTTTCAAGATCAAACTATCAATAATATCATAATATATGTTTCATGATGATTTAACATTTCAGCAACTGAAAAGATTAACCTACCTCTTCAGCTAACCAATGCATCCGAGGAACAAATCCCACCATTGTGTCCGAAGCACTCTGCCATACTGTAAATGCAAAATTTAAAGTGGAGCATGGAACAATCACATCATCGTCAACCGAAAAATTGCATCATTTTTCAGATCCTTTATTGGCTTAAATCTATTATTCAGGTTATCTTCCTCATTCAGTTCAAACCTGAAATTAGGCTTATTGGCACTTTGTGATTGTGAAAGTACAATCTTTCTAAGATGGGAATAAAGATAATCTGATGGTGAGTCTCTTTCACTCCATACTATATGGATTGAATCAGTACGACTACAAGATGCATAATGAGCCACAGATTGCTTCAAAAGAGAGTCACGCTTCCAAGTGTTAATCAATACTGCGTAGCCACCCCTGAAAGCATACTTCAAAAATTAACTGGTATATCTACTAACAAAAGGAGTGCAGGAAGAAAAAAAATTCTATGAGTGCAACATAAACTTACGGAACTTGCAAAGTGTAAAATTTCATTATGATAAAAGCATGAAAGAAAGAAGAGAAAAAGGGGTATCTAACCCTGATTTTGGAACCAACTAATCTAATCTCCTGAATGGGAGATCTATTTTATTTATAATACCAGCATATTAAGAAGAATGTTGATGGCACCTCATTAAGAGTATAATCAATCAGGATCTCAAACAAACCCGGGCAGATCAGTCGAGCGATCGCACCCTCAAGTTGAGCATGGTTAGCGAACATGCACAACTTGGAAGAATGAGCTTTGGAAGTACACTTGAATGAAAAGGAACAAAGTGAGCAAAAGCAGAGTTCCAAAAACCCTTAAATCATGGCTGTTTTAAAGAGTTCCAACTCCTCAAACATGGACAATCCAAATTGTGGAGTGTGTTGTGTCGGACACATATCTGATACGTATTGGACGCGGATACATATTGGACACAATCTGAACACCAAAATAGGTGTTGTGTCCGTGCCGTAGTGCCCACTGCCCTTACTGTGTCGTGTCGTATCCATGCCCGTGCAACATAGCTAGAGCTCCTCTTGGTAATTGATGTGCACTGTCCCAACCTCATCTTCTTTACTAATACAGTCCTCTCTTGATCTTCAAGGGTACAGAGCAGCATCTGCAACTAGAGAAGCAGAAAGGTGTTGAAGTTCCCGGGCCAATGATCAGGGCGCGCACAGAAATTTTAGTCATAGGGGAATAAAAAAATTGGTCGGAGGGAGCAAAAAACTGCATTGCAATCTCAAGATCTTGCATTAAATATTAGACCAAGAAAAACTCCCACTACTTGTTACACTATCTTCTCTGAGTTGTTTTCTCAAAGCAACCATTGGATTAATCAATCATCAGCAATAAGCTTTCCTTTAGATGCCATTTTGACCGCATAAATGTGCCATTCTCAAGCTCTCGAAGGTTGTATTCTTTGGCTCTTACTATAAAGTATTTTCGTCATTGTCACAGATTTTGGTGTTCAAAAAAGAAGGCGCAAATCTTGCTCACCAGGTCCCAAACTCTTTCATTTGCTTTCCCTTGAAAATGGACATAAATGACTAATTCTGACATCTGGACCAGTTTGTTACATTCCTTTGTGTCATATTTAAATTAGGTGCAAACAATATCATAGGTTATTATTGTTGGACCAATTAAAAAATTTCAATTGTGAGACTGAAAGTATCTGTACTTAAAAGAAAGGTCCCATGCTTACTGATACTGTAGCCTACCATTACCGTCCTTCTTGACAGATTAATGATATCTTTCTTACATTTCCACTATGTTGCACGGATACTCCTATAAAGGACTGTATTCGTGCCCATATCCTTATCTGTACCCCACACGTATCTGATACAAGACTTTCTCAATACTCGTGTTAGATTGGTTCACCCATGTGTAGGCTTCAAAGAAACCGTAAACATGATTGGAAGTGATTTTGCATGATCATGAGCATGCCAAACATAATTGAGATATAATAAAGTAACATTTCTTTTCTATCAAGTTCTTCTAAACCATTTTGGAACCTAGTTACTGTTGGGATGTCTTGTATAAAAAGTTCAACAGTTTTGAAGATTCTACTCAACACGAGGTTGTGACAAGTATCATGAATGTACAACTACAGGGCTCAAGAGACATCATGTTTTCAAGGAGGTTATACAGAATAAAAGTTAAGGGTAAAGTTTGTTGGGATGTTTTGTATTCATTAGAGTTCTACAGTGTTGAAGATTGTACTCATCCCCAGGCAAGAGGTAGTGAGGTATCATTATGGAACAAGTACATGTCAAAACAAACAAGTTTGATTTCCAAAGAGGCTACATGGAATACAAGCGAATGTGTAGATTCTTGGGTTTATGTCCTGCATTAAGTATGAGTACTTATGTAATTTCAGAAATCTAAATTTATCTTAGATTAGATTTAATCTAAATATGTTGAAATAGTTGTTATATTTTATTGATAATCTCTTGGTTATTTATAGCCTTACTACCTCCTCATTACATTAACTCTCTATAGGAATATCATATGGCATATTCCAACATACTAAATATGCTAACAAGATATTCCAACACATATTCCAACATACCAAAAATACCAATAGGATATTCCAACACTCCCCCTCAAGATGGACGAAAGATATTCACTAAGCCCATCTTGTCACATCCTCTCATCATGCTGACAGAGCTAAGCCCCTTGGTCAGTCCATCTGCTACCTGATCTTTGGTTGGAACATAGTCCAGTTCTAGTAGTCCACTATCCAGCTTTTCTTTGATGAAGAATCTGTTAATCTCGATATGCTTGGTCCTGTCATGCTGTATTGGACTGTTGGCAATATTAATAGCTGACTGATTGTCACACCATAGCTCCATCTTTGCTCCTTGGTTCAGTTTCAGCTCCATCAACATATATATTCCAACACATATTCCAACATACCAAAAATACCAATAGGATATTCCAACACTCCCCCTCAAGATGGACGAAAGATATTCACTAAGCCCATCTTGTCACATCCTCTCATCATGCTGACAGAGCTAAGCCCCTTGGTCAGTCCATCTGCTACCTGATCTTTGGTTGGAACATTGCCCAGTTCTAGTAGTCCACTATCCAGCTTTTCTTTGATGAAGAATCTGTCAATCTCGATATGCTTGGTCCTGTCATGCTGTATTGGACTGTTGGCAATATTAATAGCTGACTGGTTGTCACACCATAGCTCCATCTTTGCTCCATGGTTCAGCTTCAGCTCCATCAGCATATTCTTCAACCACAATATCTTTGTGACTCCCAAGACCATAGCTCTATACTCTGCTTCAGCTGTTGATCTGGCCACCACTGACTACTTCTTACTCCTCCAAGAGACCAAGTTGCCTCCTACAAATATGCAGTATCCCGAGGTGGATCTCCTGTCGTCAGCACAGCTAGCCCAGTCAGAATCACAATAGCCCTCGATGCTCACATGATTATTCCTTCTGAAAATCAGTCCCTTCCCGGGGCCTCCCTTCAAGTACCTCGGAATCTAATACATTGCGTCCATATGACCCTTCCGGGTGTCATGCATGTAGCGGCTCACTACGCTGACCGCAAAGCTAATATCAGGTCGGGTATGGCTCAAGTAGATCAACTTGTCCACCAATCTCTGATATCTATTCCGGTCAACTGGTTCTTCGGCTTCAGCATCCAGCTTGAACTTCTGGTCTATCGGTGTCGTAGCTGGTTTGCATCCCATTATCCATGTTTTTGTAAGCAGGTCCAGTGCGTACTTCCTCTGAGAAAGAACAATTCCCTCTGTATCTCGAGCAATCCCAATCCCAAGGAAGTATCGAAGAGGGCCAAGATCCTTCACCTCGAACTCCTTACCAAGCTTCCCCTTGAGTTCGGCGATCTCCTGCTCATCATCGCCTGTGATAATCATATCATCCACATACACCGCAAGCATAGTGATGTGGCCTCCACTTCGTCTGAAGAACACAGTATGATCAGCATTAATCTGCTGATATCCCATCCCTATCATTGCTCTTCTGAACCTGTCAAACCACGCTCGAGGAGACTGCTTCAGTTCATAGAGGGACTTTTTCAGCCTGCAGACCTTGTCTTCTGTCTGATTGGTGCCGAATCCTGGTGGTATCTCCATGTACACCTCCTCCACTAGATTCCCATGAAAAAATGCATTCTTCATATCCAGTTGGTGTAGCTTCCATCCTCCATTGGATGCCAAAGAGATCAGGATCCTGACAGTACTCATCTTCGCCATTGGTGTAAAGGTCTCGTCATAGTCGATGCCGTACGTCTGACTATATCCTTTTGCCACCAGTCGAGCTTTGTAGCGCTCAACCTGTCCATCTGGGTTCTGCTTCACAGTAAAAATCCACTTGCATCCGACTTCTCTCTTCCCTTCTGGCAGTCTCACCAGCTCCCAAGTTCGGTTCTTCTCCAGAGCTTCCAACTCCTCGTGCATCGCTGCTTTCCACTTTGGATCGTTCTTGGCTACCTTCCAATTGTTAGGTACAGTAACACTATCCAATGATGCAATAAAAGTTCCATGAGAAGAAGAGATGATTATATGAGACAAATTTAGCAAAGTCCCAAACATATCTATCAGGAGGTTTTCCAGTATTGCTGCGAGTGGACCTCCATACTGATGATAGTTGGAAAGGAGGAGAAGGATATCACCTGAAGGGGAAAGTGGTGGTGTAGGTGTCTCAGGAGTCAAGACGGGCGCAGACAAGGGACTTAGCACTGACACTGTAGGAACTGGTCCTGCAAGTTGCTTCTCTCGCCTGCTGTAGGTAAGTATCTCCCCCTGAGCTGTGGGCCTAACACCTCTTATTTCCTCCCCCGTCCCTTTTCACCTTCTTGTACCCTATTTGTTCCTCCAAGCCATACTCCGAGATCAGTCGAAATGCTTCCCAACAACTCTCCCTCTTGCCTCGTACTTGTAGTATCAGGTGAGATATTTAGGTTTCCCTCCTAACTGTAGTATGGCTCATGTTCTCTGAAGTGAACATCCATACTTACAAATTTCCTTTTTTCCACTGGACTCCAGCATACGTAGTCCTTCTGAGTTCCCAAGTAGCCCACAGAGATACACTTGATTGCTCGAAGATCAAGCTTTCCTACCGACGGTCTGTTGTAATTCACGAAGCATACGCAGCCAAACACCTTTAGTGGGAGCATCCCACTATTATTTTCCTGCATCATCTCGCAGGGAGACCTCCATCCCAACACCTTCGAAGGCATCATGTTGATCAGTTGAGCTGCTGCCAACACTGCATATCCCCACAGACTCTGTGGGACATTCATGTCTATCATCATACTTCTCGCCACTTCCAGGAGGTGTCTGTTCTTTCTTTCCGCTACTCCGTTCTGTGCTGGTGTATATGCATAGGCGGTCTGATGTCGTATCCCTTGGGCGGACAAGTATTCTGTAAGTGTCTTGTTGGTGTACTCCGTTCCATTGTCAGACCTCAGTACCTTCACCACTGTCTTGTACTGAGTCTGGACATGTTTGTGAAAGTCCCGAAAACAAGAGGGGACTTCACTCTTATTTTTCATCAAATACAACCAAGTAGTATGAGAAAAATAATCTATGAAGGTAACAAAATATTTGTAACCATTCATAGGAGTAGTACAAGACCCCCAGACATCAGAGTGTACCACATCAAAAACAGACGAGCTCCTATGACTGTTACTCACATATGAACTCCCAGTAAGTTTGCCTAACTCACAAGCATCACAAACTAGTTTCTCTTTATTAACTTCTTCATAAATTGCAGGGTACAATTTGCTTAAAATACCAAATGAAGAGTGTCCCAACCTCCTGTGATGGAGTCGCAATGTATCTTCCGCACTCATCTTCTTCAGTCCTTCCATCCCTGCCTTTTCCGTCATAGATATTAATGCTAAATCCAGCCCTTCTCGATCCAGGTACCACAGTCCATCATGCCAAGTGCCAGTCCCAAGTCTTCGTCCCGTCTTTTTCTCCTGGAAGATCACCTTGGGAATATCAAAGAAAACAATACATTTTAGTTGAAGGATGATAGAACTAATGGACAAAAGACTGATTGGAAAAGGAGCATGTAAAACATTGGATAATTTTACCGAACCCGTATAATTTACAGTACCCTTACCGACCACTGGCTGGAATGTTCCATCAGCTGTTTGAATGTTGTCTGTCGATGGTAGGTGTGTAGGAGGAGAACTCACTAGCCTTCCCCGTCACGTGTCGAGATGCTCCCGAGTCAATTATCCAGTCTGACGGTCGAGGGGAATACATAGATGCAAAAGCAAGTGGATCGTTAGTACCTTCAGATGGATGGGCATACATGGAAGAGAAAGATAGAAGTCTCCTCGCTTCCCTCGTTTGACATCCGTTGCTTCCTTCTGAGTGATTCCAGCATGCCCATCAGTGCCTGGTCCTCCTCAGTAAAAGTACCACCAGCTCCTTCATTGCCATCTGCTACCAGTAGGTTTGCTCGATAGCCTCCTCGACCACCTCGTCGACCTCCACGACCACGGCCTCATCCTCCGAAGGTTCTCCATCCACCGATTGCCCGCGTCCACCGCCTGAATCTCCCTCCTTAAGTTGTTTGGTGCAAGCATGCCGATGATGGCCCATCTCCCCGCAGTTGTAGCACTGCCGATTGTGCTGCCAATACTCCCCTTTCGGACCTGTGTTGCACAAACTGGTGGACACTAGTGCTGACTTCTCTTCAGGAGGGTCACTTGTCCCTGCTTGCAGTTTGATACGTGTTTCTTCCTAGATCATTGTCGAGATAGCCTCCTCAAGGGTAGGGACCTTCGGTTGGGCTAGAAGTAGGGCTGTCCTATGAGCAAATGCTGCAGTCAGTCCTTTAAGGAACTTCATTATCCTCTCCTGCAGACATACCTGTCTCTCCTTGCACTTCGGGTCCCCAGAGCTTGTCCGATCTGAGGAGTGATCGTAATCCAACCACAGTCACTCCAGCTCTGTGACGTATTCTTGTATCGTCTTCTCTCCTTGAACGGTGTCATCAATCTCTCCCTTGATCTGAAAAACTCGTAAGTTGTTTCCCACGCCATCGTATGTCCTCCTCAACTTCTCCCATACGTCCTTCACCATTTCAATGCCGTCTACTGTGGCGGCAATAGACTGGATTAAGGAGTTGGGAAGCCAGATGTAGAACACCATATGAGTGGACTTCCACTCGTCGCGTCCCGTCGAGCCCTCGTCCGGCTCTGTCTTCTCGCCCGACAGGAACCCCTCCAGGTTCTTTCCTGCAAGGGTTCTTCTCACCCGCCGTGACCAACTCAGATAGGTGGCTGGTCCATCCAGCTTCAGATCGATGGAGGAAAGCTCCAACTTCGGCTACGTTCGTGTCGTGCTCTCACCAGCCGACATCTTTATCAACTTCATCAACGTCGCAACCTCTGCAGGATCCAACTTCTTGATGATCTCCTCCATCGATGCTTCTCCTCTCCGATCACGTCACGTCCGTTCCACGACTTATGCTCGTCTTCGTCGTCCGCTCCTACATCCGAACATGTCTGTTTTTATCAGATCTAGGTATCAGTGTCCTCTTTCGGAATGATCCGAACCACAACAACAATGGCGCCGTTGCGTGCGGCGGGGGGAGGGGGGACGCGCACACGTGCCACGACAGCGGCAGCCGCAGCAGCGACAACAGTAGCGACGGGAAAGGGGGGGTGGAGCTGCTGTACGCAAGATGGGGGGCATCTGCTGTGGAAGAGGGAAAAGAGGAGGGGGGAAGGTTTGGTGGTGGCTAGGGTTAGGGTTTGTAGAAGGATATTCCAACAAAATATATATGGGTTTGGTTTGATTTAAAGCTTACCCAACGATCGGGTATAAATAGAAGTGAAGATTAGGGTTTAGAGGATACGGAAGTAACATAAAAAGAAAATAGTAAATTGAGAAGAAAAAGAAAATCTAAAGCTGCAAATGTAAAGATTGATTCAAAGATTTGAAATTATGCCTTGTAGTCCATTATGATAAAGCAAATAAAGTTCTACTGCTTCACTTTAGTCATGGAGATAGGCACTTGTCGTACTATTACATCTTTGTATTTGCAATTTTTTATTTGTTGTCATTACAGGTTTTTTACTTTTTTATCAACAATTATTACCTAAAACATGCATAAATATCAATATTATTAAGATATAATGTATAAAATATGTATATAAATGTGTCCCATATGTATATATAATTGTATCCATACTGTATCCGTATCCTAAAGTTTCTAAAATTGTTGTAGTAGAAATGTGTATCGTGCCCTTGTCCGAATAGGTGTCCTGTGTATATACAAACTAGCACAACTGATAAACATGCACACACTCAGGGCCGGCCCTAGGGTAAGTCGGACAAGCCATCGGGCTTGGACATCCCCCCGGTCAGGGTAACCCCCCTCCTCTACCCCACCCCTAAGTCCCGACCTCGCCGCTAATAAAGCCTATGCGGTCCACCTCAACTCATCTTTGTTAGTTGAACTAGCAATCCACCAGGTCCATGTTTGAGTTCCTATTGGAAAGGACTCGAGTAGTTCAAGGAGAGGAACTCGAAATCTGAGCTCCACGATGTCATTGGAACATGAGATTTCGACGTAGCTGTCAATCCCACTCGCCATCAATTTTTTTTATATCTTCTTTGGAGTCGATTACTAGGGGCAACCAAATCTAGCTCCGACTTGGGCAACCCAACTCTCTGGACCGGCCCTGCACACACTAAGTTGATATAGTCCAAACCAGCATACTCTAGTGGTTATGAGGCTAAACATGTCAAGATAAACGACATGATTAGCAACTAAAAATTCATTCGTAGATTTTCCAATTATGATCTTCTCGCATATGGGTCAAGTAGCTTAGAATTCCACAATTATCCCTAGAGAGTTGGTGGTAAATTGAGAACAGTCAATTGAGAAAACACAATACACCTAACAGATAGGATCCGTTTTACTCTTGAGGAATGTTTGGTTGCCTCTAATTGGAAATGCATTCATCATTTTAGTGTTCGGTTTGCTAGAGTAAAATTGGAGTAACAATTTACCATAGCTTTCGATGCAACCAAAATAAATGCAACACCGCTTGCGAGAACATTTATTACAACATTTCCTTGATATGTTGAAAGCTACTCCACAAACTCATTAGTTATAACATAGTTCTTACGAGTAGCATAACAGAGTTCTCTTTACAATGAATAAACAAAGAATTCACATACAAAATAGCTCAATCAAGAATACAAGATATAATGTGGTATTAGTTATAACATAGTTCTTACAAATAGTGGAACGAAGTTTCCTTTACAATGAATAAACAAATAATTCACATAAAAAATAGCATAATCAAGAATAAAAGATATGACGTGGTTCGATGGAAGATTCGCCTGCGTCCACGGGACAAGGGAAGAATTATTTTATTGAATCAAGAAAATACTTTACAATAATTCATACAAGATACCATATCGCACGAACCTTCCCTTATGAGATCTCCAACGAGCTCTCTACCTTCTCTTCTCTTAATTCCCTTAGTTTCCTTAGGGCTTCCTCCAACGAACAAGGTACACCTTAGTTTTCCTCAAGGACACTTATTTAGGATTATAAATCACCTTAAATAGGCTCTCATAAGTTTACATCAACTTTGGATCATAATTGGACCGTCGAAAACCTTATCAAAACCATCACAGTACACTAAAACCACCCGAAGCGGAATTCCGATTTTGGGAACCGGAGTTCCGGTTCCAGTACATACTGAAAAATCCGGTATATCGGTTGGCAAAACCGGTGTACGACTCTAGTGTGAAGAAAAGTGCACACTAGCCGCTAGAAAAACTGGTATACCGGTTAGGGCTTACTTTAGTATCTCATTGCACACTAAATACAGTCTTTGTCCAGAACTGCATCACGACCCTTCTAGCGAGACCGTGAACCTTCCTCGTACCTGAGGTACCTGAACAGAAATTAAGGTTGATTTGAACTTCTCCATAGGAATCACCTTTGTTACCATATCCGTCGAATTCACCTTAGTATCGATCTTTATAATATCAATCTCCTTATTGCACCACTCAATTATCTTCTGATACCGTACGTCGATGTGTTTCATCTAACTATGATATATATGATTTGTTGCAAGATGAATCATGCTCCAACTACCACAAAATAAAGGAACATGTATCTTCTTGAATCTAAGCTCACCAACTAAACATTTTAAACTACACGGCATCCTTCGATGCTTCTACTGTTGCCATGTATTATGACTATGTAATTGATAGCTTCACAATATCTTGAAGTATAGTTTGCACTACCGGCTGATTTCAATACGATTTAGCATGTCCTGATCCGACACCGACCGCTACAAATACTGACCACTACAAAACATTGGGAGCCTCTTTTCCAGTCAATTCGGCACATAAAATTGAACAAAAAAAAAAAGCAATCAGCAAGGGTGTAAAAGCATAATAAAGTTGTAAAAGCATGTAAATGAAGAAAACTTATTTATTGCAGGTAAACCAATCGGCAAGAGTGACTATTATTTCATTTAACTTGAAAACTACTAAGAAACAACACAAAAAATACTTAAAATTATGCCTAAATATATAAGATATTTTTTTCTAAATTTTTTTATAATTTAGTTATAATATTTGCTTTTTGATACAAAAAAATCCCGATACTCCGATTCAAAACCGTCGATACTGTCAATACCGTTGATCATGATACTCAGAGGAAGGGTCCGACTGTAAAGCCCATTATTTTGGTTGTATTTTTTATTATTTATAACTTAAGCCCAATGGTGAACCCAATAGCTCAAACCCATACCCGGTCCCCCACTCTTTTCCGGTTCCCACTCCGATCCATTCTCTGCGCGGAACACCCCCCCCCCTACTCCCTCTTACTCTCAGAAATCATTCCCCATTCGCAGAAACTTTCCAACTCCCCCATCTCCCAATTTCTTCATATCTTCTTCCCCGCTCCTTCGGTCCCGAAACCGAAGACATCCCCGCACTCCCCGCGACACCCCGGTCGCATCGACACCACTCTCGCCGTGTTTCCACGCCGACCAGCGCCGAAAGCCACTTCCGGCCGCGCTAGCGCCGGCCGACCCCTGTCGGGCGTTCCCGCCGCTCCGGCGACCCCGCCAGCCGCTACCGCCACGCCGGCGACCCTCGCCAGCGCTCGCAGCGCGCGCCAGCGCCTCCCGCAGGCGCCCCGACCGGCGCCAGCCTCTCCACGCGGCCCCCGCCGCGCCAACAGCCGCGGAACCCCTTCCACGCGTCTCCCCCGTCGCGCCAGCACGCCAATCCGCGCATGCACAGTGACCCCGCTGCCGCGTGGTCGCGCCCCGAGCCTCCCGCGCGTCGCCCGACTTCACGCGTGCATTCCCATGCCGTCCGCGTGTCCGCGTGCACGTGTCCGTGCTCGTGCCCGCATGCGTTCCGAGTCCGAGACATCCCCTCGGTACTCCGTCACAGCCTTCGGTAACCCCGCAACCTTCTGTTAAATTCACAGAACCATTCCTGCTCCGGAATAGCTAGTTTAGTTAGTTTCCTAATTAGTTCGGTAATAATTGTTAGTATTAGTTAGGTGTTAGTATTAGTGGATAGATTAATAGTTAGTTTTCGACTATATAAATTGTGATTATGCCGTAGTAGGATTACTTTAACCAAAGTTTCATTATTATTCATTAATTTATAATTTAGCAGCAAAAGCGTATTTTTATATTATACGCAAAACCTTATATAATTACGTTTCAAGTAAAATGCGTATTTTAGTTTTTTTTTTAGCCGTTATTTTATGGAAAATGTCGTATTAACATTAATTTCAACAATTATAGTATTTTTGCCATAATTTCATTATTACTATAAATTGATAAATTTTAGTATCAAAATAATTAATTATATAGCAAAAGTATATTTTAATATAGGAAATAGTATTTATAAGCCAAAAACCATATATTCATGTTTTTAGATAAAAAAAATGTTTATTTTTATAATTTAGCGATTTTTTTTGCTCATAAAGTTAATGGGAATGAAAATTAGTATGGATAGCGTATATTTTTTAATAAAATCGTAATTTTGCTAAAATGAGGGTTTACGTATATTTATTATTAAAAATGATTATTTTTGCAAAAAAAAAGTATTACTAAAATATTTCGTAAATGTTTATTTAGAAATTTATTAAATTAGATTTTCAACTATTTCGAGTTTATGCAATATTTACTATTAAAATAATGTTCGATAAAAATCGCTATTATTTGTGATAATATTCCAAAATATATTATTTTTCCGCCCTATTTACAAAATAATAATAAAATAGATTTTACCAAATATTACATATTTAAATTATTAGTTTCTCTAATAAGAACGGCAAATGTCTATAATTAGCATAGTTTTACGTTAGTGGTTTATTAGTCAATCTTGGTTTAAGTGCTAAGGACAAAATATTATTAATGTATGTTCGGATCCCTGAACTCTAGCCGATACCCTTCTAGCTATTGCTTTCCACACCGAGGATACAACCGAGGCAAGTTTCATATCTTTCATGTCTACGTTTTATTTAATAATTAAATGTACTGCATCAGTAAAATCATGTATTGTAGTGACACTGATTCACAGTAGATCCCTCTCGGACTCCACATCGATGGATGTAATAATTGATTGTCTCATTGTCTCATTGACTCATTGACTCGGGGATTGACTGGAAGAGTAGTATAACATCTGTAACCAAAGCCATTGTTTACCGATTGCCTCTCTCGCGCTAACCCCCTACCGCACAGGGGGTTGAGCCGTGCCGTATACTATCGTTTTGGCCAGAATGCTAGTAAACATATTGCCTCTATCCAGCCGGTCACAGATTCTGTTATATACTCAAAACACTATTGTAGAATTGCATCATTGTAGTTCCTGAGAATATTGCCTACTGTCTTTTTACTAATATTTAGCAAAATATATAATGCTTTTAAACCGTCTTGCAATTCATTTATTATTATTTTAGAATGTTAGATGTGAAAATATGTTCTTGTCCCCTCCTGACTGGAGACCAACATTTTTAGGTGACTGCGACGGCGAGGATCACGCATTTAGCTCTTTCTACGGACCTGGTCTGAGCCCTAACGAGGTAGCTGAACCTGACCAGGGAGCCCCACATTATTAGTTGTGCCATCGGTTTAGTTATTTCATTTCTAGTTGTAATAAGAACCGATGTAATAATTGAATGTTGATTTGCTTGTGTTATTCATTTCAGACTCTTAGTTAATTTCCAGATTCAATAAAATGTTATTTCTTTCCCGCTTTAGATATTGTCTGCTGGTGTTCTCACTGTTTGATACAGCTTACTGCCGTCGTCTCACAACAGTGCAGGTTGGACATGATCCGACTGGACCCAGTATATTGGGATCAGATCGTGACACATACCGTGAACTTTGCCCTGAAGGATCGACTTCTAACTGACTGGAGAACATGCAAGCGTGTATACATAGCCCGTAATTGATATTCTTTTATCCAAGTCACCAACATAATCATAATCTGCATCCACAAATCTTCTACTATATAATGAGGCTTCAAAACGGCTCAAAAGTGAGCCGTCTAAGCCATATGTATATCATGGTCCATTTTATTTTAAAAAAATTAAATTATGTAAAAAAAATTGTTGAAAAAAGTTTAAATTTGTTATATAGATTCAACATGGAAAATCGAACTCAACCAAACAAAAAAAATACCTGTCATCTTAACCACATGAGTTAGAAGAGATATTTGACTATAATTGGATAATATTCTTATTATACGTAGCCCTATCTAACTTCTAACGTGTGCTCCAACGTGGTTGTCCGTGTGCTTCAACGTGGGGGTTTCAGTTTCTGTAAGTGTCCACTTAGCGGGAGTTACTGCAGGGGATTGGCTCCCCTATATAATTCTGTGGTCTTTCTCCTTTGGAAGGAGACATATATAATATATGCTACGAAGGGAAAGTTAGCTGCAATCAGAAGCCACGAAGTGCTATCCGTCCATTCCGAGAGTGACAGTGAGCGTTCCAGAAGTTATATCGGTGAGCTTACCGGTTCCTCGGAGCTGATCGACGGAAAAGAAACATAAGAAGAAGAAGAAGAAGTTGCATACGTACACACCTGGAAGAAGAATAAGAAGAAGAAGAAACAGAAGAAGGCGAGTGATGGTTCCACCCCATGAACGGCCCAACCCGACGCGCGAGCTCCACGAGTCCGAATAGGAAGCATAGCAACACGAGGAGCCTCGTCTTCTTGACGAGCCCAGCACCGAACGAGGGCTTACGAAGCAATCGCCGCCGACCGGCCGCCGCCTTCGATTTGGCCAGCGGAGCGTAGGCGCCGTCGCTGCACAGTATTAGTGGAGGCATCACTTGCTGCTGCAGCTGATCCCATGGCGGCGGCAATGCTGCTCCATCGGGGATCGCTTGCTTGAGTAAAGAGGAAAGGAAATAAAGATGGGGAAGTGAAGTGGGCTTGCTGAAGCAGGAGATTTAAAGGGGGGGGGGGAGATTGGATGGAATAAGTAGGTATTCGTGTCACCGTCTAAAAGTGAGAGCCCCCCACAACTTTTTCATTATTTTTCCCCTTCTTTCTAGCTACTTCTTTTGGATGTAAGCATATTAAACTGACATATTACATATAAAATAGGCTTAATTGCTACTTGATACCCTCAACTATTACGCTTTTTCAAGTTGATACCCTAAACTTTTTTTTGTAACAACTTGATACCCAGATAATTTTTTGGACAATAATGCCCTTACCCAAATTTTAAAACTACCACTCACCCCCCCCCCCCCCCCCCTTCTACTCCAGGCCCCCCCCCCCGCCCCGCCTCGCCTGCACCCTCCCCCTCCGCCTCCCCGCCTGCACCCTCCCTCTCCGCCGCCCCGCCTGCACCCTCCCCCTCCCCCCCCCCCCCCCCCCCCCCGCTCCCATGCACCCTCCGGCAACCCGCACCCCCTCCCCCCTCCCTCCTCCCTCTCTCGCTGCCCTCCTCTCCTTTCCCGACTCCACCATCGCCGGAGAGGGAGGGGGGGAGGTGGTCGCCGGAGAGGGAGGGGGGAGGGGGGGGAGGTGGTCACCGGAATGGGAGGGGGGGGGAGGGGGGTTGCATGGGAGAGAGAAAGCCAGGGGCATTTTTGGGATTTTTTGTGTTTTAGGTATTAAGTTGAAAAAATAAAATAGTTGAGGGTATCGAGTTGTTGAGTAAAAAAGTTTAGGGTATTAAGTTGAAAAACTGAAATAGTTGAGGGTATCAAAGTGCAATTAAGCCTATAAAATAATACTATTTATTCCACCAAATTGTACCTCCAAATTGTTCCTTCTTACGTGACAGCCGACATGACATATTAATGTGACAGTTAACATGATAAATTTTAAAATTAAAATTAAAATTAACATAAAATTAACATTAAAATTAATGTTAATATTAACATTAAAATTAATATTAACGTTAACATTATTAATAATATTAATATTAACATTAACATTAACATTAAATTAACATTAATATCAACATTAATTAACATTAACATTAAATTAACATGGACAAAATTGGATAATTAACTTTTTGGGTTATCATCAGCCATGTCAGATGACACATAATATTATTTAACATGTCACGTCAGCTGCCACATAAAGAAGGATGTATTGGAGGGACAATTTGGAGGTACGAATAGCATTACTCTTACATATAAAATTGATCATATTTCCTTCTTAATCATATAATTATAATAGTTTATGTATGGGTCCTAGGAAACAATACTTCTTTTTATTTTTTTTATTTTTTATTTTTTTCAGCACGTACTGGCTCAGTTAAATCGTGTGTAATACACACAAATTTTAGCATGTCGTCATATCATTTCGGACTCTTCGTGCAGATCTTATCCGCACTGGCTTTATGAGCATCGCCCCATACGCACACCCGGTGCACCCTGCGCTCCAGAGCTCCACGAGACGGCCATGACGTCTTTCGACGTCCGCAACTCAACGTCTCGCTTTGCCTGTAGTGTCCCGTCCCTACATCGTGTCCCGTTTCCGTCAACGAGGTGCGCGAGAAAGGAACACTGTCGCTATCGATTCGGTCGGGACCGATAGATCGGAATCGGCCGAATCGGTCGAACGGAAACGGTTGAATTAAGGTCAATTCCCCATTATGGAATGGCTTCTTCGGAACCAAGTCACATATTCAGTGGGTTGCGCCTCAAGGATTGGCTCTGCGGCTGAGTCGGGAGAGACCTCCCGTTGCTCTAGTTTTCATGTCGCGCTTGATTTGGCTTTGGCTTTGGTTTTCGTGAATGCGTTTTTCGTGAATGTTTCCGATGGATTTTCGTGACTTGCATTTTCGAGCTTCGCATTCTGTGATGACCATAGTTCGTATTACGTATTTTGGGATACGTGTACGTATCTGACTCGTATTGCATGTCTCCTGGCTTGGTTCGGCTTGTTTGGGTTGGCTTGGTTCGGCTTGGGTTGCTTATTGGTTCATCATGAACCAAGGGGAGAACCCTTACCTACCACCACCATCCCTATTTATTAATCCAACACTCTTTCTCTCTCCTCATTCACTCTTCTTCTTCCTCACCGTTACTCTCCACCTACACCCAAGAGCCCTAGGCAAGTACAACTTGCTTCATGATGGATATCAAGTTTTATTGTTCCATTCTCTTCTTTACATGATTATAAACCTCTTTAGAACTTGGAGTTTTTAATTTTTATGGATAGATTCTTCTAGATCTACGTTGTAACTTGGGATTTCATGAGTTCATGGAGTTTTTCTTGATTTTGATCTACTAAAACTTGTTATTTTCGAAAACTAATAGTTTCATGAGCAAGAGCACAAAATTTCGTATGAATTTGGTTTTTGATTCACCTCATTTCGAGTTAAAATGAAGTTTTTATGGCCAAAACAAGTTCTCTGAATTTTTCATGTCGGCTGAGTGAAATTTTACACAGGGAACCCTGAAATTGCGTATTTTACGCTGGATGGCATCCAGAATGTAAGATTTTAAGCAGAGAACCCTGAAATTGCGTATTTTACGCTGGATGGCATCCAGAATGTAAGATTTTACGCAGGGAACCGTAAAATTGCGTATTTTATGCTGGATAGCATCCAGAATGTAAGATTTTACGCAGGAAATCCTGAATTTGCGTATTTTATGCTGGATGGTACCCATAATGTGAAATTTTATGCTGGAACCCTCCCCTTTTGCGTATTTTACGCAGAATTAAATTTTTGGCGTAAAAAGTGCACAGAATGACTGTTTTTGCCTAGTTTAGCTATTTTCTAGCCAGAATTTCGAAAAACTTAAAACATGAAAGTTTTAGATCTTTGTCTTGCCTTTCCGAATATCTCTGGAGCACCTCATTTTGGGTTCGTATGTGGAAGTTATGCCCTGTCTCCCCTGAGCCGCATGATTCCTCCACAACTCTTGCACCCTGTTTATATTTAGTTATTGCATATACGCTTATACCAGGTTAAATGTTAATTCTAAATATGTTCCATGACATAATGGTGACCAGTTATGGTACACTTTTGACAAATGACGTGACATGATAGTGGTCCGTCGTGGCACACTCTTGATAGTGAATTTGACATGATATATATCTCGAATGTTGTTACGACGGCTAGCATGTCATGACAGAATTGAATGACCTGGACACCGTGGGCGATTGCGTTTGTACAAATAAACCAGTACTGTCTTGCATCATGTCTAGGATAGGGATCCCTGAGTACCACGGTCAGGGATACCTACAGTAATTGACTAAGGCTAATAAACTAGAATAATTCAGTAGACATGAAGAGATTCTCAGCTACAGGCAATTCCGTTATCTGGGCGCATTAAGTGGACTTGTAGCCTACCGACGAGTAGGGCACATTTTCAGCACACAGTCACGTGTTGCATTGTTCATAAACGGACATTCGACCTAGATAACCGGATAGTTTGCAGGACTTGTGGCTGTTGGGATAATCTCATTGCATCTTGCTAATAACTAGGCCTGTGATAACCCTAGTTAGTTAAAAGTATCAAGCCGTACTCTTGATTGGTCGTGATTGATTGGATGGAGTTTATTCCAGCTTAGTCTTATCCTGATCCTATACAAGATTGTGACATGACATGCTTATTGATGCTTGCCTTAACAATAACGATCGGGGGTCCAGTTCTGTTCAGGCGAAGGGTTACAACCCCGGTCCTTGTTTGGTTTAAGGGTTGTAACTGGCTCCCGGAGCAGTTCTGTGTCCTCTCTTCGTTTATTATCTTATTGCAATCCCATGCCATGTTCGTCATGTTTTACCTTACCTTAATACCATGATTATTTATACTGGCCTTAGCGATAAAGATCGGGGGTCCAGTTCTGTTCAGGCGAAGGGTTACAACTCCGGTCCTTGTTTGGTTTAAGGGTTGTAACCTGGCTCCCGGAGCAGTTCTGTGTCCCCTCTTCGTTATTGTCTTCACTGTACCAATAGTATTTGAGACGGGTTTCTATTCAGGTGAAGGGCTGCAACCCCGGTCCTTGTTTGGTTTAAGGGTTGTGACCTGTCTACTTGAATGGTTTTCTCGTACTCAGTTTACTGTTGTTATCTCTATTATTATCAGTTCTTTATTTATTACCTTTAATATTCTAGTATGATATGCTGGTTTTAGTTCCTAAGCGAAGCCTCCTTTGTGGCACTTGCTCTTTCTGGGGTCTGATCCAGCTGGTTTTGTGTGGCCAGATATCGGAGCAGCACCAGAGGATCCACCTGTCTTCCAGCCAGTGGTGATCACCAGGCGTAACCCTGGCAACGAGTGGGTTTCTTTTTGTCCTCTCACTTTATTGTAAAATTATTCTTTTGAGGCGTTTAGCCGACGAGCACATGTTAGCCCGTATTGCACCTTTATTTACTGTCCGTCTATGGGCTGTATCATGATTGACAGATCCTAGGGTTGATCATGTATGACTGAACTCTTGCTAGTCTTGACATTTTGTACGACTAGCTTCATGATCATCCAATATGTAATGTATGGGACGCCTTGCTATTATATATTTGGTGCTCTGACATCTTGTAACTATTATTGATTGCTTGAGATTGAGACAATAGGCTGGTTCATGACCATAGGAGACTGTTGGCTCGTAGTTAAACCCTCATGTATCTAGACAGCCGTGACCATATAGCGAGGTAGGTTGCACTTCAATATGCGTAGCTGGCTATGTACGTCCCCGCTCTCCAGTATTCTGGTGCTGGGGCGTTACACATTCATATCGAAATTCCTTGAATTACACAGTGTTCTAATCAGTTGCTTATGCGATTGCAGATGATCGCGTAGGCGACGTCAGCGCAGCCAACCAGTCCCTCGCTTGAAGCAAGTCTAAGGCGAGTGGCTGACATCCTTCGCCTCGTCTCTCTTTCAAAACCAATATGAAGTTAAATGAATGCTTATCATAATAGTGTAGAATCAAAGAAATCGTGGCACGATTTTTCACGAAACACTTGTTATCAAACTGCCGATATTGGAAATGGAAAACGTGTTTTCTTATGCAATTCCACTTAGCCTATGCAAAATAATGAATGAATCGATTAACGTTTATCACAACGACATGGCTAAGTGAGTAAATCGACCAAGTTTCAAAGAAAGGCTAAGTTTTCAACTAAAAGAGAAATGATAAGGTTTTAGAAAAGAGATAGCATTTTTCAAGACTTTGCAAAAACGGTCATGGGACAACTTGTCGACAAGGTGTAGTTTCCTCGAACGGTTGCCTAGGCCAAGGAACCGATTCGGCCCGGGAGGAACGAGTATAGCAAGCGCCAGCCTTAGATCAGCGTGGGTTATTCGGGAACTTTCGCATAGGGCTCGCTACCCGCCGCGAAAGGGTCGCCGTCTAACCCAGCTATAATCCGTGATGGCTTGACATTGCCAGTGGCCTTCACACCCTTTCACTGCTTAACTAATGCACGTGACACGGGATGAATTATGATAGTTGCTTAATGTATACAGTTTCATTTGCTTGCCTCAAAACATGTCAACATGCAAATCGATCATGATGGTTAGAAAGATCACAGAAATAGCTAGCTAACATGTTTATAAAATTGTTTGAATTAAATGCAGAGCTTGAATTTTAATTAGCCATTCGCCAGTACATGTGATCGTACTGATCCTCGCTCTTTGCAGGTCTCGCGAATCAGGAAGGACGCGCCAACTGGTTCGACGACGTTCGTGATTTTTGAAGCTTCCGTCGCGCGTCGAAGACTTGCCTCCGCAACACTTTTGAAGACTCTCAACCGTCCAAGAAAGATGGCTCAGCGTCCCTCCATTCCAGGTCACTGGAAGACTCTTTTGTATATTGAGGGATGTGTGCAATGTATGGAACGGCTATCTCATCGGCACTCTTTTGTAATTGAGTCATGTTGTAGCCCGCGCGGCATGAGTCCTGTACCAAAGTCTGTAAATGATGTCCATTATCAATAAAGATCAAAGTTCTCTTTACTTAATGTGTGATTCAATTTGTCTGCTTGCTCTCTTAGATCTCGTGTCTCGGATTACCTTATGACTATGTCTTGTGCGATCGCAAACTAGGTTCGTACGACATCACGCCAGGGGGACGACTATCGATTCGACGGAATCGGGGCGTGACATCGCCCACGACGCCGAAGGCGTCCCCCGACGTCTTCACGACGCATATGACAGCCAATGTCGCCCAGCCACTTGTTCTATGCGCACGACGTCCTTACGACGTCTTCTTGACGTCCTTACGGCGTCGTACGACGGGCTGCGTGGTCAACCATCGTTTATACCCGTGATAGTAGTGCCAATCCTCGAACCGTTACGGTGTCCTATCAGTTGAGTTTTCATGAACGGACGCTCCAATCTGGCCCATGCCGACTCAGATCGTGGTCATTTTTTGTCAGTCCTCTGACGTTGTCGGTGCCTCGCACCGCATAGGCCAGACTCATCATCGCCTTTGCACGAACAATACATATAGTCTGACATATTACAATGCTTCACATGGTCTTCTTAACTTCAAAGCATAGTGATTATGAATCAGGTGGGACAAACTGTACTTACAAAAATGTGAATTTGAGGATGAAGTGATCATCTATCTATACTTGTATAATATGTAGTAGTAACAA
The DNA here is from genome assembly GCA_029216955.1 of Iris pallida. Classification (NCBI taxonomy): domain Eukaryota; kingdom Viridiplantae; phylum Streptophyta; class Magnoliopsida; order Asparagales; family Iridaceae; genus Iris; species Iris pallida. The sequence continues at coordinate 8,154,105 of JANAVB010002395.1, read as the reverse complement.
TGTGGAGTCGTGTCCGTAGTAAGATGATTGTAAGCTTGAAATAAATCATGTTAAATTCATGCATTTATATTGTAATATTTGTACATACATATTTAATGTTCCTCTAAACTATTCTTCCTTACGTTGCAGCTGATATGACATCTGACATATCAACTAACATGGCAAATGCTAACAAAAAAAAAATTAATTATCCAATTTTATTAACGTTAATGTTAATTTTAATTTAATTTTAATGTTAATGTTAATCTTAATTTTGCCCTTTAATGTTAATATTAATACTAATATTAACTTTAATGTTAATTTAAAAATTAATTTTAATGTTAATTTAAATTTAAATTTAAATTTCAAATTGTCTTATCATCAACTGACATGTCAACACGTAACCTGTCACACAAGGAGAGATGCTTTGGAGAGAGATTTTGGGAAAAACAAATAGCATTTTTTTAATACATAATATATAAATTATATAATGAACAATATTTTTTCCCTTCTTTTTATATATGTTTGCTAAGTGCCTCCCTTTTTTTAATATACAAAATCTATGTACGTCTTCTATTTTTGTTGCTTTATGTTATGCAGGTTGGTCTAAGGCTCATGTTCCGTGCACATTGCACCTAAAGACCACCTGCGAGTCAGAAACTTGGCACGGTGCGTCACAAGCACAGAAAACATTGCTCTCGTCAAAGGAACAGTATAACAGCTTTTTTCTTCTTCGCTGGGAAAAAAAAAACTAGCTTCTCCACTATCGTAATAGTAAATAAAGTTAACTGGTAGATAGGATAGAGACTCGGAAAAATATTTTACAAGATAATTGGAAATTGCTAGGAAAAGCATAGTAGTGACTGCTCTGTCAAAACTCAACATAATCTGCAAAAATGATATAGGGATCATATTTTGCAAAATGACACCGAGTCAAACTCTGCAAAACAATAGGGAATCAATTGATAGCAGCCAAATCAAATGTGCAGAGTAACTCAGTAAACTTGACAAAGACAATGCGAGATTTTTCTTTCCAGCATAATCTGTACCCAGAACTGAAATAACAAAATACACGAATCCTTTTCTTTAAAAAAGATAATAAATAGTAATAGCAACAAAAATATGATTCATGTCCACTTTACATTCCACTTGAAAATCCAAATCACGAGTTGCATCTTTATAATGCTTTCAGAAACTACAAAGTTTACATAATCGCTCAAAACCTAATAACTTGATTTCATAAATTATGTAATTGCAAAGGCGTCGAGGAAATGAACAACCAAACCATCCTCAACTAGCTTTGTACTTTAGCTGAGATAGTACAAGACTACAAGTCATGAACAGTTACAGGTCATAGATACAAGAGCACCAGCCAATGGCCACAATCAACTCTCAGACCTTTAGGGAATAGGCACACCACACAATACAACATCGATACAAAAGGGAGTCGCAAAAGGCCTTGATTATTGTTTCTGTACATATTTTGCCCAGTGCAGCATACCTTCATAAACTGTAGATCACTAGCATTTCAAAATGCATATAATACCTTGGAAGAAAATAAATAAACTGCCCCAAAATGCATTTTTATGCAAACAGGAGAAATAGGAAATTTGCTGGTCCCAAGGGGATAACAGAGTAATATATGCATGCCACTGACCGAATGCTGCTAAACTCAATCCTACTGCACTGAATCAGACTGGAATTCATTTTGCATCGGTCTTGCTACGTAAGGCTCAAAAAGAGTTATACTGGGGTTCTGATCATATTGTAGTATATCTGCAGCCCGCTCAAATTCCTCCCGCAGAATTTTAATGCTGTACTTGTCCACAACACGGCCAAGATCATGGGAAGTTTCGAAGGGATCCTCGATACATATCAGATGCCGATCATTTCCAATGCGTCTTGTCCAATCCTTTACTCGCTTGCTGTCATGAAACCCTCAAAATGTTATAGCAATAGTCTAAAGTTACATTATCATGCACAATACAAACTCACAATGGAAGTCCACCACGGTACACCCCTGCGGACACCACTAACAGGTCCACATAATTCTTTCTCTCTAATATTTTCCACAAAACAGTATTAAATAAGTGTGACTCGTCCAATGTAAATGTGGTCTTAGTGGGACCAGATCCTAATGTGACGAGAATATTCCAGGAACTTAGTACAAACAGATCCTTAACTTGCAACAAGAGCCTTATGCGTAAGATTTCAGGAATCATTTATGAGATAACCTTTATAGATATATAGTAGGATAGCTCAGTATAAGATTATTCATGTATTTATTTGACACATCCATAGAAGTCGAAGTCATGATTACAAAAAAAAAAAAATCCAGTCTCACGCACCATAAAAGTTGTGTTCTCCTCAGATTAATTTAAATACAAGGGTGAGTTGTGTAGGGGCCCATGGTTCCTCTAAGAGCTAGGTTGCCTATTGGTGCGGTTTGAGTATTGATGTGGTTCACAGACAAAAATAGGGGGGAATTAAGAGGAGTTCGGAACTTTTCCCTCTCAGGTGAATTCAATGGAAGGAACTGGGATCTCACCACACCCCTTCGATTACACCAAAGAGGGAGAGAACAACAGCAAGCGTAGGGGCATGCATTATAGGGTTTCTTACTTATCCTCTCTTTTATGGTTCTTATCTTACTCACAATTTACAACTCCTGTAATTAACTCTACACAGTGATTTGGTTGAGTTTTTCTTCTTTCTTTTTGCATGTAAATAGTATTGCCATGCAACATTATGCCATAAATGACGTTGCAAATCAATTGTATGGCTAGAATCATTTAATATTGTCGTAATAACTAAATACAAAACCAATGTCCGGATAATTATAAGAGAAAATTTTGAGTTGCACCCCACTTTATTTATCCATATTCAAGGTGCACCACATCCAATTACCAGAATGCATGACACCCACCACTTTTGACGGAAACCGTCCCACACTCACGGTCAACTCCTTTGACCGAACTTTTGTAACCAAAATACCACTCCCCATTTCATCTTCCCCGCGTGTCCCCCTCTCCCCCCCCCCCCCCCCTCCCGCAGCGCCACACGCACCCTGCCGCCCCGTGCGGCCCCCTCGTGCAGGCGAATTCCCCATTCCCCCCCTCCCCCCCCCCCCCCCAGCGTTGCACACACCCCCGCCGACTACAAGCGAAGCCCTCACCACAACGCCTGAGTGGGGACAAATCAAGTGACTAATGGGATGTTTTTCTACTGTTGTTTCTATTCATGTCTTCATGATGGTCGCTCAGTGTTCTTCTGATAATGATGCTACTAAGTTGTATATCCCTACTAATTTTTCTACTTTGTGTAACGAACTAGCCATGTTTGCCATATATATGATTATATGTTCCAGCAAAAGTGTGTTAGAAATGGTGCTTCTATGTAGTCTTCGCTAGTCCTTCAGTCCTATGAGGAACACCAGCCATCCTATATTTTTTTTTTGCCATCCTATATATATATATATATATATATATATATATATATATATATATATATATATAAGAATGTTGAGGGTTGGGTTCTTGTCCACTCCGTGAGTCTCCTGTTTTGGGCTTCGCCTTTTATATTATAGTTCCTTTCTTAATATATATATATATATATATATATATATATATATAAGAATGTTGTTACAGTTCAAAACCAAGGACAAACAGAACAGTTAGCTATTTCTATCAACAGTGAAAAAAGACACTAGCTATTAATAAGATCAGGCAGGAACCATTTAATTTGAAACATCTTAAGGGAGTAGGACACCAAGTTCAACAAATATAAAACCTGCATTTGTTCCCATACTTGAACAGTTGTATTGCTTTTAACAGAGAAAAGGAAGAGATCAGCCATCTTATGCAAAAGTAGATGAAGAAAGGAGGTATAAAACCCTCAAAGCTTTGCCTTCTCAAAGAATTGCAGCCATCTTATGCAAAAGTAGATAAAGAAAGGAGTTATAAAACCCTCAAAGCTTTACCTTCTCAAAGGATTGCAGCCATTACTGATGAAAAGTGGATGATAAAGAAAGGAGGCATGAAAACCCTCAAAGCTTTGCCTTCACAAGGGGTTGCATATCTAGCTACCTGTACACCTAAACCCCAATTGAACCACGTCCCGGTACGAGCGTTCCTATTCGGCGTATATTTTCTATTTGGAGTTTTATGGTACTCGATCCGGATCGCTAAATTTGATGATCCGAGTCAACCGTTGAAATCTCAATATAGACTTGCTTTTGCGAGAGATTCTTTAAATGCAAAGAATTTGGAAAACTTGAGATTTCTTGTCAGTTTGGGAATTCATAGCTACATATTTCTTATGAACTGTGATTTCATAGTTCGCAGTTTTTTCTTCATTGTGGATGAGCCACAACTCTGTTTTGTAACATGCCCATGCAAAGAAGAGAATGGGCTATGAGATTTATGATGCTTTTGTTATTTTATATGATTTTTTTAAACCTGCCATTTTATTTTATTCTACTTTATTTTCTTTTATGGTTCATTTACCTGTTGTGATTCGGCAGTTGTAGCATTTTATTTTGGAATGTTGCATTGCATTATGGTTGATATATAACTAGAAAAAGTCAAGTTTTACATTTTATTGAATGAAGTAACGAGATCTCTATTTTCTTATGTTGCATAAACATTTCGTATAAGACACAATTATTTGAATTAAATTTGAACAAGTGACTAGTATTAACAAAATTAGTATCTTTAACCGTACCACGAACCGAATGCAAAGCAACTCATCCTACCCCCGCTGTACCGGAAACAAAGACAAGTACCATGCCATATTCCCGGAAGTGTACCATGTTACAGGTAACTATGGTTGCAGACTTCATTTCAGAGTCATGGACAGTCAAGATCATGAGGTCAAGCCCCCCAACCCCTCACTCTCTTCGCTAGACAACAATGGTCTCAATCTTTTTCCATACCCCAACCCAATAAAATCCAAATAACTAAAACACGGAAGAGTAACATACTTGGGATGTACCTAGAACAAATTCGACCCCTATTCACATTATTTTGGACCTGGATCTGTATCTGGCATATGCACATGTCTAACCGTATTAGACCCTAATACATCCAAATCCGTACCCGACATGTAGAATATAGGGGCACGGACACTGTATGGCTGTGTTCTTGCAACCTAAGCTTTTGCTGATCGGTAACCAAAGAAGTGATTGGTTGGAATTTCTATGGTCGTTTCAGTATCCAATCATCTCCATTGACGGTTGGTTAGTATAAACGTGAAAACAACCAAACTTATCTTTCTGCGGATATTATATAGTTTTTATATATAAAAAAACGTAACGAATCTACTCTTTTTAATGAATTTAAAATCATTTCATATAATTTAACATTATATTTTTATCAATGCAATTCCATATTCCAGCACAAAGTTAGCAAAATATAAATATCTATAAGTTAGCTTCAGTCATATTAGATATAAACTCTAATAGGTTTATCTTGCTAGTAGACGGTTACAAATTTCTATGACTACATTGAGATCTCATACTAGAATCTAGAAATAATGATTAGAGGCTAAAGGTAATGATATCCAGGATGATATACTTTTACTACAATAACAGATATATTTGTATAAGTAGTTCATCCCATAAGTCAAAATATGCCTTGAAATAGAAACTGCAAACTAGGACATTTGACATCAACTATCGTGAATCAGGTTTGTGATAAACAATAATTGATGTCACATATTAACACAAACTTGTAATGTAATTGATAAACTTTAATAAAGATGGTTTAAGCTAGCAATATGCACTATTAAACTCGGCATTTAAGCATGTGTTTTATTTGTTTAACATAGCAAGATATACTTTACCTAATAAGCCGTCCAGTACGAACAGATATGACATCATTCATGTAATCATGATAGTATGCCCAATAGTGAAAGAAACCCCAAAGTAGTCCTGCAATAGATTCATTGTTCTGGACGCCAAAATTCCTCAGTCGATCGACTTGATCAAAGTATGCACATCTCGTACCATCTATAGTAACAACACAAGTTGCTTCCAACTCCTGCAATATGTAGACAGCAGATTAGTTAGAGGAGGGCATTGATGTTTACATTATGAATACAAACTAGTTAATACTGTAACATGTTCTAGTTTCTCAACCCTAAAAATATCTCAAAGAGTAACCCATTGTTGATAAATAAAAGAAGACTGAGTCATATTATATCAAATTGGAAAAACGACAATCCCTGAAGGTGGTTAATGTTCATATTGCTAAAGGACAAGGAATTGCGGATTCAGAAATCCCAAGATATAAAGAAGACCCGCAACTCATGATCAGCTATATCAATAACCTATATTGCCTGCTCTACAGCTTAAAAGATGACCAGCCAATAGTAATTTGTTGTAGAAACAACTAAACACAGAATATAAAATATTTGATTAATTTTAAACTAGAGAACACGGATATTCCAAAAATCAGTGGCTTTGTCTGTATCATGTCGTATCGGACATGTATTGGACAAAACACAGACACTCCAAAATACATTAGAACACGCCAAAACTGGTACCGTCTTCGTGTTGCCATGTCTGAATCATGTTGTGTCAAATCTGTGTATGTGTTATGTTCGAATCGTGTTGTGTGACTTGTGTCATATTCGTATCCCTGAAACATAGAATGCGAAGATTACCACACTGCTGCCCCTTGTTGACTGTTACTATTCACCTATTTCTTGATAGTAGTTAGTCATAATGGTACTAGAACAATATTTATTGCATTCTCTCAGGGTGACGACATAGAGTTTTGGCTAAATTGCAACTAAAAACCGTGAACTATCCCGGAGGTGTAACTTGATACCCTAAAGTATCAAAATTGACAAGTTGTTATCCTAAAATTTACAATTGGCATTTAAATACCCTGAACTTCCAAGTTCTTGTAACTTGCTAGACTCATGGTTTAAAGTATCGGCCGATACCGATCCGATATGGCCAATACCGATATGGTTTGGCATGTCCCGATCCGATACCGACCGATACCCGATAGTGACCGATACCGACATTGGGGGTCTCTTTTCCGGTCAATTCGGCAAAGAAAATTGAACGAAAAAGACAAATCAGCAAGGGTTTAAAACATACTAAGGTTGTAAAAGCATGTAAACAGTAAAAGAAGAAAATCAATCTATTGTATGTAAACCAATCGGTAATGGTGACTACTATTTCATTTAATTTCAAAAATAATAAAAAATAACACTTAAAATACTTAAAATTATGCCTAAATGTATAAAATATATGTTTTTAAACGTAAATAATTTATTAATAATTATTTGTTTCCGATACCAAAAAATCCGATACTCCGATCCGAAACCGCTGATACTACGATATCGCCGATACCAATACTCATAGGAATAGTCCGATACTGATACCGATACCGATATTGTGAACCTTGCTTGCTACCCTACGTTAATAAAATAATAAATAAAATAACATATTGTGTCATCTTCATCATGCACCATAGTCCAAAAACACTAATACTAAACAAACAACCTTCTCCCTCACCTTTTAGAGGTCCTACAACCCCTCTCTTTGACGACCCCCCTCCAACCTCCTCCTACCCCGACCTTGTTGACCCCTCTCCTGACCTTTCCAACGTCTAGAAAACCCCCATGGTCATCCATTCCCCTTGATGACCCCCATCCTCGTTGGCCCACCTCCTAGACGATACCTACTCTCTTGGATGACACATTTTCGAGCATCTCCATCCTCAATCAGGTTAGATTTAATGTTAGATTTAAATTAGGGTTAGGATTAAGTATAAGAAAGAATAAGGTAGGATTTTCTTTTTAATTGAAGGACAAAATGTCCATGATGGTCATGTGATGTTGACATAACCGTTAAGTTGGATGGCACTCTAATGGAGGGTATTAACTTGCAAAAACTTAAAAGTTCAGGATATTAAATTGCTTTGTAAAATAGTTCAAGGTAGCAAATTGCAAATCGGGGATAGTTCAAGGTACTTAGTTGCAAATTAGCCATTTAATCATATGCCCATAAATCCAAACTATTGCTAGCCTCTTATTCCTTTGTCCATAACTTTAATTTGTGTTTGTCTGCCTCATTTCTATATATCTTACTTTCTATAAGTTGATGAACAAACATATTATCTCAATTTAGTTATATAATGTACCCTTCACTAGTAAGTACACATAGTAAACTTATGTACACTGGCATTTCTATATTGTTATAAACCCTTTTGATGCAGGGAGACTTTATTAGCAGGACAACCAGAAACTAGACAAAGAGTTCGTGGATGATCTACTGATGGGATTTTCCTTCCATAGTTTGTCTGATCCAGCCGGCCAAAACAATCTGTTTTCAGCAGGTTATTTTAGGCAATTTTCTAAATCAGATTTACTAGATTTAACTGCAATCTGGTCAAATCTTTGGTCATGATTTAATTAAGATATTTTTGCCTTATTTAGAATTAGGGTATTTACTTGCTAACAGAAATCCATGTCGCATCGTATCGGACCAGCCACGGACACTCCAAAATAGCCGAGGAAACACCAAAATACTGAAAATATGTGTTGAATTTGTGCCGCCGTGTCTGAAATGTATTGTGTTGTATGTATGTACTACATAGCATGTAAACCTATATAAAGGCCTCCATTGTACTTGAAAACCAATCAATAAAGTTATTTCCAATTATATAAGATAATTCTAAAGTTCCAGTGGACTCCAGAGTCTAGACTCCAGTTTGCTTGTGGACTCAAGCACTCTCGTAGAGTCGAGGATCTCTCTGTTGACTCAGACAAGCTAAGCTCGTGGACGCGGACAAAATCATCATGAAGCCAACTTCAAGATTGTTAGTTATCCTTCACCAGCCTCGTTCAGCGGCGCCATAATGGACAAAACCTGCTTCCGCTACTGTAGGGAATCTACCCTCCATCAATGTTTATATTTGATGCACCTTCAATGCATGTATACTAGCACCCACTTTATTACCCACTTGTCCAACATATGCAGCATTGCAATCTTGTTGTTTTATCAAAGTATAACACCAGCCTTGTGGTTTCAATTTAGGCACATCAACAAACTTATACCGAGGCAACGAAAGGTACATCTTCAATTTGGGTTCCTCCTGCTAACCATAAACTTCTCAAGTACTAATAACATCTTATTAGAATTTAATGAACATGCTAATTCACATCTCTAATCCTATCTAGTACATATGCTTTGATTATAATGCTCTAAACCAACCAGGTAAAAGATGATGAACGTTTTTATAAACAACTTTTCTTATTTTACTCGGGTTTTTCTTTTTCTTTTTCTTTTTTGGCAAGAGATTTTTAATTATATATAATAGTTCTCAAAATGCACTTGAGGTCCTATGCTTCCCCATGATGGTTGATATCTACCTAATTATGCCATAATTCAAGCTTTTGCTTAGGCTGTTATTCCCAACTGTCCATCTTTCAATTGTTCTAGTGATAAATTGAGGAAGAACATCCCTACATTCTTAAGAAATCCAAACCAACCATCCATCTGAT